>WAAG01052398.1:3191-18871 GCA_013390105.1 Tichodroma muraria
TGACTCTCACTTAATGTGCTAACCACTGAACCTCACAAAGCCATAGCTTTAAATTCTCTGTGCACTTTAGAAGCACACAAAACCTCTATAAAATCATAGAGAATAAAGCAAATGTCAAGGTTTTGAGAGAAGTACCTCAAAGCATTTTATATTATCTCAGAGGGGAAATATTCTTGATGTGAAACAAGCAAGCCTTCTGTTGCCAGTGAATTTATATTTGACCATATCTGAAGCAGAAGGGTTTTGCTGTGGTTACAAACCTGACAGTATTTCCAGTGGCTTGCAGTAAACTGAAAACAGTCTCTCAGTTCTCCCGCCTAACACAGCAGTATGACATTGACACACCTTGAAACAAAGCAGGGGTTAAATACAGCACTTTATAAAGCAGCTCTCAAACCTTCTAGTAGTGACATTTCAAAACTGAACAGAATATAATCTAACACAGGGTGCCAACACAAAGGAGGGTCATCGTGGAGAGCTCTATGCTTTCCCATGGTGACAGCAGGAAATTCACTGTTCCTCCTGTCCATTCTGAAATACTCGGCCACAGCCACAAGCCACTCACTTAGCTGTGTGCCAGGACAGTGCAGATGCAAAAGCAAGTGGAATGCCTAGCCAAGATGCTCTTCACAGGGCATTGAGACATATTTTAGACTCAGGAGTGTGACCTTTTAGACTAGACAAAACACAGAGGCAGCCTTTGCACCCAGTGACCAGCAACAGACTCTGAATGTTCCCTGGTACAGCAGATGATGAAAAGTAAAGCATTGCAAATGTCATCAGTGCATCAGGACTTCTTCTGACTACAGTAGTTTATATTTGTTAAAGTTATGTGTGAAGCATAACTGGGACTTGAAGAAGATCAGAACTGCATTATTCAGCTTGTTATTCAGTCAGACACATGCATACAAAATAAAAAAAAATCATAAGAATCCCGTGTGGTTTTTCTATAACTCTCAGTCTGAGAAAGATCCTATTTTAATTACATACTAAGGAAGCTCTATTGTGGTGGAATTTCCAGAGCTTATGAATGGGACTGTGGTTGTTCACTGTATCCAGCAAGATGGAAGGATTCTTCAGGTCCCTTTGCCCAGGTCAGTTCAGCGTAGTCACCATCCACATCCTCTTCTCCTTCACCTTCACAGGATGTCTGGTCTCTTCGAAACTTTTTGATTTCCTACTTCCTGTTTCTCCTTGAACTCACCGTCCATTACTCTCCCATACGCTTTTTCACTTATTTTAAGCTATCACAGATACCGAGAACTGATTTATATGAGGCACAGTTATATTTCTCCAGAAGAAATCTAATTCTCAACAATCTATAGTGATGGTTTACTGCAAGTGAAGTAGTATCAAAAAGTCATATACCATAACATGGAAAGCAATTTGTCTCCTTGTGATAACCCATCTTAATACATGCTTATGGTCATGGATTGATTAGGTTTGAATGTAAAAACCAAGTTGATATGAAAAAGAGGGTGATGAAGATTTCTAGACCTTATGAGAATTTTTTTATTAACCCCAGTTTGTTTGTAACATTAATGAAGGGTAATTGAGTATGAGAACCTGAACATGATCTATCTCCTTTTCTATAATCACCTTGACCTAAAAGACAGCTGCACATGATGCAGAATGTGGACTAAAGCCAATATCTCTAAATAAGGCTTCCTGTTAAGTTCTCTAAATCCAATTCTAAGGAGTTAAACATATTAGGTGCCAATCCCTGAAGATTCAAAGATAATAAACAATCAGCTGTATTTATTTCAAGAGAGAATTTTTAAATCAAGGTGCATGTTGACTTTATCCTCCCTCATGAGTTAGCATCAAAACAATCTTTCTCATAGATACACTGCTGAATCACTGACTTCAGAGAGCATTTAAATCTTCTGGCAGGAATATAACATGGTTCCCTAAAATTATTTGCTTAAAACAAGCCAAGTGATAATACATACCACAAAATTTCCAATTTTTTTTATGATTCATGGTCCTCATCTTTTCAGGGTTTTTTTCCCCAATAGGAAGCCAAGACTAGAAAAAGCCAAGATATCATTTCAATTATATAAGTGAATCTATCAGATCGGATGCCAAAATATCCTGCTATGGGCATACTGCCTGTTGCTGACACTAAAAATAAGTATCTTGATATGTGTTTCAAATCTAGGACTTATTGAAAACCTGTCAGGCAGTTTTCCCAAAGTCTGAGCATATTGTGTGCTTAGGGCACTGAACTTGTTGCAGGAATCCTCTGGGATTGTCTGATTTTCTCTAAAACAAAACTTCTGCATCATGATTCTGACACCACTGCTTTGCAAGCTCAGTATGACCAAATGAAAGAATCGAAGCAGTGGGGTGTGTATTTTGAAACCTTGCCCAGTGAGGTTCACAAACATATTTTAAAATGGACAAGCAACGTCATGTAACTTTCTAACTCCCAGATATTCTACCCCCACCCTCCAAAACTCTTAATTATATATTAAAACATGGAATGCAATAAAATGAGGTGTCATGATATCTTTGGTTCAGTTTATCCTGTAATACCTGCTGAAAAAATTTCTTCTTCGTTTTATTATTACACAGGTTCAACTCTTTTCTTAAATATCTTCCTTCATTCAAAAGAATAGATATTGGGGCTGGTGGCTGCAAAAGCTATTTACTCCCAATTCTCTATAAAATATTAGGTGGAATAAATGTCTGTGCCTCCCTATTTAAGACCAGGCTTCTACATGCTTTCACACTGCACTAGTATATGCAATGCTGAGAGACAGTCACGGTCACCAAGGTCAGCTTCATTTCACTGCGGGATTTCCTGCATTTCTCATTAGATTTAAAATAGCTTGTGAAACCACACACTATGATTTCCACTGAAAATACTGACCTGTGGCCTATGCACAAAATACTTTTTTCCAGGGCTGTGTGAATATCAACTGTTCTTAAAAAAAGAAGGTAGCTGATGTCACTACTAAAAGAAAAAGCTTAAGAGCAAGAAGAAAATTTAACTGGAAGAGGGGAAAGGAAAGGAAGAAGGAGGGAATGCAGCTAGCTCTGACATGACTTGCTCCTAGGGCTCAGCTGGGGATTATGGCTGTCTCTGGGCTGCACTGTGGGACGTGAAGCTCTCCAGCCACGTTTGCACAGCAGGAGCCCATCTTGCTCCGCTGCTGACACCCGGCACCCTGAGCGGAGGCAGAACTCGTGCTGCGCTGACCCAGCCGTGACTCTGATCTTCCCACTTCAAAGGAGGAGGGCTCCTGCAGAAGGCAGCCTGAGATTCCTAAACTGTTTTTCACACAACAGATGAGCAGCTTTTGATAAACCAGAACATACAGTATAATTAGGCCTCAAAGAGCATATACTAATTACAAGCACAGAATTATGCACATTCCTAATGAGAGTGCTGGAAAGGGGCGTAGGGAGAGGAACTCTAGCAAGCACAGGCAATCTTCAGCAGCCACAGTCACGGTGCAAAGGAGCTGTGCCTGGAGACGTGGTGCCGCAGGGGAAGGGAAGCTCAGGAAGACCAGGACAACCGAGCTGTTTAAAACAAAATGTTACTGTGCTTAGGCATTGCTGTCACCAGGAACAGGCAAGGGGGAAGGTGACCCACAATATCAGGCAGTGGAGGCAACAGAGGATGCAGCTCTTTCCAACAACCTCCAGCTTCATCTGCAGGAGGTGGCAGGAGTGAGTGCACTTGAGGATATAGGCAAGGCACCTTCAGGGCAGCCTTTGTCAACAGGCACTGTGGTCTGCTGAGGCCAGCTGTGTGTTCGCCAGGCACACCACAGAGCCTGCTTGTCCCTAGAAGTCAAAGTTTGGGGCCTGTGAAGTGCCAGCACATGCACAAGAAAGATGTTTTCAGGGCTGTTCTTATCCACCAGTTCTTGATGGCTTTCACTGTGGCTTTAGTTCACATACTGGGTATCACTGAATATCAGCTCAAGAGGAAGCTCTCAGATGGGTTCCAAAGTGGGGCAGGGACCCTCAAAATACCCCAGCATATCAAATGTAGAACAAAAAAGGTGAAGATCAGCAAAAATGGACCCGATCACAAAGTTTATTCTCCAGAATCTCTGTGAATAGTGTTGCTCCATCCAGATTGGGCTGTCCAGAGGGATCTACCTGGTGTCAGGAAACTCTAATGGTGTCAAAACCATTTATCCAGCATGAGACATTACTGTGACCCCTTTATCACACCTGCCTCCTGTCCTGGGGCCTGAGGTTACCACCAGAAAGCCTTTTCCCCCAACCATTCAACTTTCAGATCCAGAATTAAAAGTGGTATTTCACCTTGTTCTCAGCCTTACTCCCTTCCTTACCCAAAAACCCACTTTTCTGAAAGTCCATTTGCAACCCATCCCGAGGTCAGCCAGGCACATCTCACTCTAGAAGCAGCATAAATCCTACATGTGAATGTGTGGGTTTTGTTACCTCCTGTTTTAACCCTCAGAAGTGGGTTTACCTATACAATGTGAGGAATGAAACACAAAAACACCTACAGAGAAGATGGAGATCAAAGTCAGTAGTAGATTACCAGATTTTACAAAGACTGTAGTTCTGGAATATACAGGGAAATCAATCACCTCTATGTTTTAATAGAGGACATGGAATTTGAGACTATAATTCAGGAAATCCCATGTTGCAAGGCATATCTGTTAACCAAAATGCTATTCTAGGAATAGAAAATTTTATGCTTGAGCATACCGCTGAATTCTTCTGTGGTGCTGAGTGTGTTGCTCTGAGCAGATTTTCCTTCATCCTGTGTTCCTTGATTTTGCATTCTTCCCATTCCCCTCAGGTCACCTCCATCTCTTCATTGCTAGGGTACCAGAAGGAAAAACAGCAGGAGCAGAGGATATTAGAGCCTGCTATTAGATGCTGTGCCATAGCCATACATGGTAACAGGAGGAGAAATTACAGGGAAAGTTATGTTCATCTCCTATAGCCTTGGGACAGAGGATGCCCAGTGCAGATGGTATCTTCGGAAACCCAAGTGCCAACTTCTGCCAGGTCACTGCTGAGCAAATAAGAACTAAGGTTTCAAGAAGCACATAATTCAGCCAAATCTGGGGACCTCTTTAGAGATAGGAAGAAAAATGCACACCATTTGTGATGAAATTTCCAAAACACCTGAGGCTGAAGTTCCTACCCTCCACGGAAAACATAAGTGTGCTCAGGTCATTTGACACAAGTAACTGAAAAATGGAGTCCTGTAATGGAAAACCTTAAACAAAAGAGACTTTTATTTGCCTTGCTCATAATAATTATATCAAAATAGAGACCTTATATGGTACTTATTATTTGTACTTAAAATTGTGGTCAGTTTGTAAGTTACATTAATTTAGAGGGCGGGATAAATGGAATAAATCTATTCTATGAAGTAGTGAAGTAACTTACACAAGATGCTGCGTGAGGTTGATGACAAAACCAGACACAGGAATGATAAGTGGAATCCTGCACTTAGGGAATATAATGAAGTTCTGCTACTGGTTTCCACAGGATCAGCCTTCATTCACATGGTGGCACATTAATAGCCCGGATTAGTTTTGTCCTTCCATGTAACACAGCTCACTCTCACATTAAATGCAAAAACTTTTTATCAGTATTCCTCAGTTCAAGATCGCTTGGGATAGACAAATAATGTTTATCCTTAACAGAAATGTCAAAGGGCATTTTATTTAAGTATTTGCAATTATTCAAACTGGATTTTGGCCAGGTCACCACAGTTAATGTCCCACTTTCACTATGGAAAGACATTTCTCCCTCTTTAATGCTGGGTCTGACAACTCCAGATCAGACGATCTAGCTAAACCATTAAGGAAATGTAAAGCAAAACCTTGATTTTACTTTTATAAAAGGGAACCTACTACATTTTCAATACATGCAAATGTTCTTCTTGAATTTAGGGAGATAGCATTCTCTTTTTTGGATGGAATTTGTGAGATGTTCTAAAAGAAATGCTTTATGCATAGAAAGTCCATGGTACTATTACTTTGGTAGAATGGTACTATTACTTTGGCAGGGAGCCAGAAGGTCTTTCTGGTTTGATCTTTAACTGGTCCTGAGCCTATTAAAGAACACTTAAGCTCTATTCCTGGCTAGTTAAAATCTTGTACTTGATCAGGTCGTCTTTCTCACACTAAGACCAAAAAAATGCATAATAATTCCTCACGATGGGCAAGTAGTGAAATACCTCTTTCTTGCAGTCTTGGAACTTGTGGGTACCTGGAAAATGCTTAGTAAATGCCTTGTAAACAAATCTGTCCAATATCTAAATGTTTTCTCGTTTATGTGATACACCTGCAAAACAAAGCATTAAAAGGTACAGCCAAGACCGCTGCAAGGTGCCCTCTCTAGACCACAGAATCCATTTTGATGTCTCCTATTGCTGCCACAGAGCCAGAAATCCAAGTTCGCCTCACCCATGAAAGAAGGCAGAGCGCTCAGTCTGGAGCTCTGGGGGGCTCCATACTGAAATACCTGGATATTTGCACTCTCCTCCCAGTGCCAGGGACATGCTCAGGAAGAGGGAGCACGGTTCGGACTCTCTCTCCATCATCATGACTCCAGCGTAACAATAGCAGAGAGGATCTTCTAGCAGGGAAACATTAGGGTGGCCCCAAGGACAGGATTGTCCTGAGGCACCTCCCATTCAAACTTGCAGCTTGCAGTAGCATCCTATGGCCTGAGTCACCCAGGAAGTCCTGCAGACACTCATGAATGTCATCTGAGGAACAATATTAGCTCACTAAAGAAAGGAAGGCCAAATGAAGTAAACACTAACTCTCATGAGTCTAAGTTGTTTAAATAAGCTTGAAAAAATATATTTTTAATGGCACTGAAATTAAATTTGAATAATTTTCTGTATTTGAATATCTTGATGTATGTTGGAAGACATAATAAATGCTTTTACATGTATCCCACAAAGAGAAACTTGAGTTATTCTTTGATGTCATGTGAGGAAAATGAGAGGTCTAGACTACCACTATGAGGGTTAAAGAAGAGATCATAGTATAAAAGAAAAAAATTAGAAGTGGTAAATTTACAAAACCATTTTATTTATCTTCCCTACAATTATTTATTGATATTGCTGCAGATTATGTGCAAACAAATAAAACATCCTGGTATGGCATCAAGGAAAAAAAATGACAAAATCAAAGAACATTTTTTTCCTTTCTCGTTCAAGGTCATTAAAACGAAACTATGTTCAGAAGTAAAGATTTCAGGAGGAAATGGCTTTTTCTTTGACATGAACATATCTGACAGTGTTAGGAAGTAAATCATGTTGCTCCCTTGGCAGAAAGTATTCTTCTCCATCTTTGCTGAAGAACCAAATTTGAATTTTCATGGCCTAGAATACAAACCCTTTGCAGCTTGTGCTCTTTCAAGGAAATTCACCCCATCATCTCGCACGACTTAAGAGCATCTGCACTCTCTGCATAGCAAAGTCCTTTGTGGGCCCACGAAGATAATCTCTTTATCTTCTGATTTTATTAAAAGCAGAATTTTCACTCAGAAAATACATAATTGTTACATAATGGTCAAACATTATGAAGCTATTTGCAGGAAAAAAATACCTCTGCATAGAGACCATGGGAAGATTATGTAAATAATTTGAGTCAGCTAATGTTATGACTAAGATCAATGGGGAAAATATGATTTTAAAAGAGCAAGATGACTAGAGTCAAGAAGGAAATAGTATATTCTTTTTTATATATATATTAAGTGGTAAAGTTAGTCATAATTGATCTAATCATGATAATAATACATCAGATTTTACAAAGGGCATATCATATTTTGTAATGCTAAAGAGGTCATGCTACATTGTTTTTTATTATGTAGAGAAGACAGAGACTCATTGAGGTTGGAGCAGATTTGTGAAGGTCTCTAGTTCAACCTCCTGTCCAAAGCAGGGTCAAGAGTGAACTCAGATCAGGCTGCTCAGGGCTTTGTCAGCTGTCTGTAAACCTCTAAAGATGAGGTGATGTATCTCCCACCCCTGTCCCCTCCATCTTTTGACTTAATTTCAGTTCCAGAAATCTGCCCCTTCTCCTCTGTGCATCCAGGTGAAGAGCTCAGCTTTGCACCCTCAATGACCTTCCCACAGGCACTGGGAGCTACTCCGGGGTCCCTCTGTAGCCATCTCTCCTCCAGGCTGAACACACCCAGCTGCCTCAGCCTCTTTTCACAGGGCATGTGTTCCAAGATTCAAACAGGGAAAGAACAGCATCCCAGGTACAACTCTGAGTGCCTTTTCTTCTTTGCCTGTGCTTTCAGGATCCAGAACTACTTCGGTACAGAACAAATGGCTCATGCACCTCTGTGTACATACGCAGCCTGGAGGCTTTCTAGTTTTGCTAAAAAATAATAAACTGACTACCTAAAAAATAATAAGCTGGCTACAGGATCCCAAAAGATCCATGAGGTTTCTCTTACTAGCTTTCAACTACATTAAGTTATATGCAAGCAGATGACCATTAACTGCTGAAAAGCAATCTCTCCGTGTGAAAGTGCTGCCCTCCTTTTTCAATCAAACTGCCTCCTACAGACAGTAAGACGTGCAAGTTATCAAACTTTTCCAAAATATCACTAAAATAAGCTATTTATTGTAAAAGCTTTTGTTACCATATCCAAAGGGCATCAGGGCATTTTCTGCATCACATTAGATCTTTTACCTCCCAATAGTGCTGGTCAGGCTGTTCCCACTTTTGCTAGTAGTAATTACTTCTGTGTCTTTGGACGCAGAAAGTCCACGCTGTTCTCTGTGGAAGAAATGAGCATGACTCACCTTCTCTTTCCATATCAAACAATAATTGAATTTTTCCATTCAACTTTTCTGGCCAGAGAAAAACTTTTCCTTATGTTCAGAAGTTTCCAACCATATGGAAGGGCCATATCCACAGAAATTCAGCATTGGTTTCTCACAAATCCTGCTCAGTTTGTGATAGGTTATCAAAAGTGAGAGATAAGCTAACATCCTCTGTTAATTTCTCTCAAAATAAAAGGTCAGAAAATCTGAGTTCAGCTGCCACATTCCATTGAAAAATTCAAAAATAGGTATCAGCAGATTCTTCTATGTACAACCAGCAATCTAATTCAAGGTAGTTTCTTTTACTATAAAATATATTTTTAAAAAAGAATAAGAAATGTCCAGTCAATTTGGCTTTTTGCAAAAGGCTGACTCCGTAAAGACCAACATTATGTCATTGTCGTGTCTGATGGCCAAGTCTGCACTGTATACAAGGTGTTTTGGACACAGATTTTCTTCTTGTCCTTACTTAAAGTGAAATCTCATTATAGTTTATGATCTGTGATTTACAAGTTTGAACTGAGTTAAGATCAGTCTCAGCATATCATTTCTGATCCAGACTAGGTACTCTGGTTCATGTAAGTCTCCATTGACGTGAGGCCAAGGTATGCAATCACTCATTACCTATGCCATCGCCTAGCTGATGGATTGCTATGACAGAAGTTGGCTCCCAGGATCATAAGGAGAATCCTCTGCTTCAGGGCACCATGGGACTCCCTGAGGCTCGTGAAAGCTGGGGGCTCCCCAGGGTGGAGGCAGAGCATGTCCCACCATTCCAGCCATGCCCAGGGGAAGGGCAGGTGGGGGCAGCCAGGGGGGCTGACATAGGGTCCTGTGTTGTGGGTGGGTGGGGGAAGTTCTGAGGGGGGCTGGGTAGGATTCATAGGGCTGACAGTGCCCTCTGGACACTTTGATACAATCAGTAATGTTTTTCTGAAATTCAGCTGCTTTTTTCTCTTTTAATGAACACCATTCAGGAGCACAGGAATTAGAGAAGTCCCACTGTGCTGCTCAAAGCCATAACTGATAAAAAGATCATGGTGTCCAACACTGGAACTGTACAGTTTTCAGATGGCAGATGCTGATCTCATGAACTTTACCCACCCTGGGTTTTAGCTGCTTCAGTTTCTAAACAGCATCTTCCGTGGCTGGCACTTGACTTCCTTTACTGACTCCGAAAAGAAAAGCCTCTTGCATAGAACTTATTCATTTCCTTCCCCAAGTCACACCCATGAGGATATAATTAATTTCCTTCCTACCTAGAAAAAGGAAATGTAAACACACTACTTTTACCTTCCAGAGAACTGGACTGCAAGCTCTCTCCTACACTGAAGATGCCTATGCCATAATACCTCAGAGCTGACAGAGCAGATCTAACAGCCCCTCAACCACCCTGCTCTGCAGAAACCATGGCAAGAGACTCTTCAGAGGTGTCACCAGGCTGCTTCCATTTCCACCAACACATGGACCTATTGAAGAAGTATCAGTGTTGGATTTTTGACAATGGACATTGACAATGTTCATTCCTTCCTTCTTTAACTACTCCCACAAGATAATGTTTCCTCCTCTGTACTATATTAAAGAGCAGTCCCAAAGGCTGAGTCTCATCACCTCTATGACTACACTGCAACCCAGAGTAGATGTCTATCTGAATCCAGAGAGCTGTGAATGGCATCTCTTGCCCATTCAATTTTCTCTTTATTTAAAGCAAACCGAAAAACAGCTGAGTGGAAGAGTTTCTGATGCAGCTCTTCAGCAAGAAGTCAAGTTAAAAAGACTAATGAATTCACCAAGAAAATTATTTTTCTGTAATACCTACTTAACTGTGCTTCCAGTTAGAGAATTAAAAGTGTAAATAGACTAAATTAATACAAACAGAATGGAATGAAGTAAAAGTTCTAGCAAGATTTAACTCCTCTGTCCATACTGACTGGATACATGCTTCTGAGTGACCATGAGTTATGATCATTAGTCTTTCGAGAAAAAATGAGAATGTGATGTAATATCAAAGCAAAGAAAGTACTGGGGCTGCTTACATATGCTGATGTAAGCGGGAATAAGTCTGTCAGTACAGTGGTAATTATTAAGAGTCTGACATACATGAGTTTTGAATTACTAGAATGGAGTTGTTATTAGGTTCACAGAGTTCCCCAATCCCTTAGTGTGAGAAACAGGATAATGGAACCAGACTGCTGTTCTGTGAGCTAGAGGATGTGAAGATAAATTTGAACTGTACAAAATTACACTGTTCCTATAAAACTTTTGATGACAAATAGTAGTTTCTGGCAAGTTCCTGAATCAAGACTTAAATACTTAAAGCCACAAATGGTTTTATCTAAGTCCCAATTTACACAAATCCCCAGCTTCCAGGAAATTTGATATGCATGAATTTGTCTTTTGGTTTTATTTTGATGTCATTTGTAGCACTCTAACCCATGACATGTATAAGCAATAATTCCAACAGAGTGACCTTTCAGATTAAAGACATCCCTGGATTTCATGTATCTACATTACCCAATTTCATCACAGAACTCCCACTGAATATTCAGGTTCCTGCAGTGAACTCTCACTGAAATTGAAGTCAGTCATTTTTTAGATTCAAAATCTTCCCCATCAACCAGGTGTACAAAAGCTCCAGTTCACGCAGAAATTTAGGGCTCGGGATTTAAATATTACTCCTTGGAAAGTTCCCCTTTGTTCTTGCTTCCATGGAAACTTATCTTGTTCTCAGCATCCCTGGAGTGAAATCTTGCAGCAGATGAGAGAAGAGTGGCATGGATTAGGTCTGTATTCTAATAATACTGTCCCTGATTCTGCTGCTTTCATCTAAAAATCTGAGTAAGAAGACTATTAGCTCCTCTAAACATCTTAACATTTCATTTGGCTTCATTTCATCAGCTACCCCTCCGATGAGATTAGTATCTTGACTAATGTTTATCTTTCAGAAAAACAGACAGTTTAAACCCACTTATTTTGGTTTTTCTCAGTGTCCAGCTGAGAGCCCTTGTCTCCTCTCCACCGAAAAAGCAGGAAGAATTTCCCCCCTTTGAGGGTGCTAGTGCATTGCCATTGGGGTATCTCACAATGACTATTTTGGCAAACATTCTAGCTTCCAGTCTCTCACCAGTAGGTCCTTTTGCCCGTCACTCTCTAGACTCTGCAGTCTCACTTCTTTGAATGTGGACTTGCCAAGATGGTACACACTGTGCAATTAGCAGCAGCTAATTATTTAACATGTAGAGAAGTAAATTCATCTTGTCCTTCTTACTCAGTCATCACATTACTGTTCACATGGGGAAAACCCACGCTATACCACACTAGAGCTCATTTTCAGCTTAATCATCACTCTGGCCCAGAAATCCTAGCCAGGGTGGCAAGCTGTCAAGATATAATCTTCTTCCTGCAGGTATCACCTGCCCTCCTTATTCCCCTGCTCTCAATCATAACAGAACACTTCTTCTGACTGAATTTACTAGTGGATCCAAGCCACTCCAAGAGACTGCAATCTGAAATAAATAAGAATCTTTGTGTAATTTGATAAAATTTTACAGGATTCCAAAGTCTTGACTAAGGTCTCTGTTGCATTACTTCTAGATAACAGATTTTAATGCAAAAAGGGACCATTCTAATCATTTAATGGACTGATATCCTGAAAAAAAAACCACAGACCATGAACTAATTCCTGTATTGGACCACAAGTTTCTTCTTAGTAATATATCTCAGTTAAAGGCTTTCATTAATAGAATATCTGCCATACAGTTTGCTGAATTATTCCAACATTTTCTTAAGACTCCACCTCACATTTTCTAAGATTCCAAATACTGTCTGACCACTATTTTGAATTTGTCTATCTTCATATCTGAGCTGTTTGACATTATAATTCTCTGTTCATTGTGCACCCTCACATTTCATTTTAGAAATATCGTATAATTCTTCGTCACTGGTGCTCACATTAAAGACAGTAAGTGAACACAAAATAGAGAGAGAGGATATAGTGCATAGCAATATGTTTATTGTTGATGGATACACTGCTGAAGGAAAACAAATTTTCATGTATATAATTACCATTATATTAAACCATAAGGCTAAGCAAAAGCCATTTCTGTCTTATGTTTAGACCAAAGCTCTGGAGCTCAATTTGCAGAAAACAGGATGTTTGTTTATAACAGTAAGGTAAAAATTATTTCCCTTTTTTTTTAAACTGCAAATGATGGTAATTGCTTCTTTAGGTATTTTTAAATGAAGAAAGTCTGAGATTTGGAGATAAAAGTGCATGTTTCTTAATTTAGTGCTTCAGCATCAAGCCACAGGAACTGTCAGTATATTGTGAGTATACTCCTGCACAACAGAAGTGAATGGAAACTTTAACTTTTATTTACATGCATGGAGGATCAAACACTTTGTGTAAAATCAAGACAGTGGTTGCTATCCCAGATCAGCGAGGAAGAGAAAGATCTGAAATTAGAGGCTGACAACCTAACCATTCTGGCACTTTGACATCAGTACATCAACTAGAAAGAAATGTTGTAACAGCTTATTAAAAAAACCTATCAACTAAAGCCCTGGAAAAAGAAGAATTAATTTAAATTCCTTATTTAAGCACATGCTTAGTTCAAAACACAGGCCAGAAGCTCTGTAGGCCCTGATAGGGTTTAACCAGATACTTACAGGTCACTTGAAACCCAGGTTGGAATAAACTTCTGACTCAGAACAAACATTTTAAAGAAGAGTCTTTGCTCCAAAAATGGCTTAAGAGTCACCCTGACTCAACCATGGCAATCAGAAAGATAGTGGAAATTTTCAAATTATTCGTCTTAAAGACAGAAAGGTTTAGTTAAACCATAGGCTACAATATACATGGACTGAATCATGAGACATCACAAAAAGAGAGTTTTGAAAAGTTTTCACAGATATGTCCCCCACCAGACTCAAAACAGGAGGTATTTCCAGAAGGAGGTTTTACCCCAAGGAAGAGGGAGCTGCAGAGCAGAAGCCCTGGCAGGCTGTGGACCACCAGCTCAAGGGACAAGGCTAGAGGGTGCATGGGCACAGCCTGTGGAATTTTTGGATTCAAAAGGTGAAGGTAACAGAAGGAACTGCCACGAGATGCAACAACAAGAAGAGCTTTGGAGATGTAGTTCATCCCAGCAACAGAAGGTGTTGCTCTGATTTTAACAGTTAAATGTCCCAATCGTGTTGATACAAAATATTTCTATGGCTCAGCTTTCAATTAATGGATGTCATGGTTTACTCCCAGCCAGAAGCTGAGCATCAAGCTGCCACTCACTCACTCCTGCTCCCTACAGCAGGAATAAGAATTAGAAAAAGGAGTAAAACTCAGAAGTTGTGGTAAAAATGGTTTCATAATTGAAACAAAAACAACAATATCAACAACAAAACAATGGTAACAATAACAACTATAATTAAAAGCAGAAAGAGAGAGGAATAAGACCCCAGAAAGACAAGTAATACACAACATAATTCCTTGTCACCCACTGGCCTGTCCCCAGCCTGTTCCCAAGTAGCAATCGGCCCCTCACAGGCAATTCACTTCCATTTACATACTGAACATGGTGTTCTACAGAGTGGAATATCCCTTTGGCCAGTTTCAGTCGTCTGTCCTGGACATGCTCCTTCCCTTTTTATTGTGCACCTGCCCTCTGGTAAACTGAAATGTCCTTGATTTAGAGTAAGCACTACTTAGCAACAACTACAACATCAGTGTGTTATCAACATTATTCTCCTACTAAATCCAAAACACAGCACTGTGCCAGCTACTAAGAAGAAAATTAACTCTATCCCAGATGAAATCAAGACACAAGGCCATGCATTCACTTTTAAAATAATACAAAGATTTGTCTGGATTTATTTTTTAGAAATATGATGCATTTTCCCCATTGCCTTGTATTTCTAAATATTCTTTTTTCACCATTATCATTAAACAGTTACTGCGTGTATCAAGGCTTTCAACAACCGAGTTGTGTGCAACCCACTCCCTAGTTAAACCAACTTCACTGTGTCTCTACTGCATGCTGATCTCACACTGGCTCTTATACTGCCCTGCACCTGTAGTGCATCTGTTCACTTCCTAATTATATGTTAGTCAAAGCAAATTAATACCCTTGTGTATGGTTCATCCTCTTTGTCTTCCCAGGAAGAAACCGTCTGGTGGGAGAAGTCTCTTTCAGTCATGATGCTCTGCTCAAATTTTTGTTTGACTGCTCAGCTCTTTATTTTCTAAGGTGAATGTTATTTTGGGTAACCTAAGTTCAGGCCTACGACACAGGTATTTACGTGGGAGATGGTAAGCCGAGGTTCCTGTACTGGGCTGTGAGGAAAAGGATGCATTTTAGGGACACAAGTCATCCTACCCGTATTAAGTAACTATACATGAATTTTACCTTAAGATTTCATTGACCACTCTATTGACTAGAAGAGTGACCAGTTCAGTAGCAGAAACAGATATCTGTACTGACTCCACCCTTTGGTATATATGAAGAGGACAAGGTCAAAAAATATACCCAATGCAGGAACAAGAATGCAATTTGCCGTAGTCCCTAATACCAAAGGTGATCCTTTTGACAGCATCCAGCACGTTTCTGAGGCCTGCTTTGCTCTCCTGACAAGAAAAGGTTTTGTGCTATGAATGTTTCTCTCATTATGCCACAGGGATGAAGTTTTGTTTCCAATCTTTACCCTTCACTAGCTGACTCTTGGATGACTTGACCTAAGTTCATTGAACCCCATGAAGGCACAGCCAAGACCCTCAGTTCAACCTCCTGTTCTCTAAAAATTATATGTACAATGAAGGAAAGGGATCCATGTGCTCCCAGAGGCTTAGGCTGGGGAAGAAATAGGCTCCTGCTTTACAAAG
>WAAG01052398.1:18929-34686 GCA_013390105.1 Tichodroma muraria
GATGGATTTGTAAGAACAAGGATCAATGAACATCTATTTGTAGCTCATATTCCTCACTTGTTAGTTTAGGTTTTGATTTTGTGTAATTGCTAGTTTGCATTATCAGTAGTTATCTCAGTATTCTCTACAGAGAATTGGTGTTTTCCATCCCTGGTTATTTTGCTGTTTCTAATGTGTTCTTTTTTGATATTGTCTGAGTTGACAGAAATATTCTGTAAAGATGGCAAGTCCAAAATCTTCTCTTTTCTTCTCTGCTGCACTGCTTGTGGGGGATTGCCACTATATCAGCTTGTTGCCAACATCAAGAAATTCCTCCAACATGCATGAGATGCTCTGAATGTCCAATCTATTTAAGTGGGAAAAAATAGAGGGAGGCAGCATAAGAGGAAGAATGATAACAAAATTTGACCGCATTTAATGGGCCATGGCAGCTGCACTTAACTGTGAATATAAGAACTTTCTTTTCTATCTGCTGGAGCAGGACTCAAACAGGGGTAAATACAGTGTTTTAAATAAGTGACATTCATCAATCTCCAGGAAATATTTGTTTGTTCCTAAAAAAAGTTACACATTAGGTGACGCATGCACTTTTGGAAAATACTTCTGACATGAAAAGTACAGAGCAGCAATTTAAGAGGCTTAAATTCAGACTTTCAAAGCTGGTACAATTTTCTGACCTCTTTTTGGCAAAAGGGAAGATGGATTTGTTGATATTCAGTAACAGAATAACCCAGATTAACTACCCAGAGTACCATGTTTGAAGGTTATTCAGCACTCAATGTCAGATGCACACAGAAGTAAAGGTGACCAGTTACCTTTATGGCAATTCAAAAAATCTGAGAAATAGCCTCACATTGGTGGAGAGGGTCATACTGCAGAGTGTGACCTGCAGAGGGTCATACTCTGTCATCTTTAGGTTGTGATGGCAGCACTGAAAACTACTGGGTGACGCAGCCTGGCCTCAGATGGAAATTTGATGGGAACCAGCTTCTTTCCTCTAGAGGATACCAGCTACATGCACCAACATACTGTATGGCCAGAAGAATAGAAAGTATATTTCCAGTCGTGTTTTGGCACTACTGCTTGTAGTGTCAGCTGCAAGTCGCAAGTGGACAAGCCAGTGGAAATTAAAATTATAAAACAAAACCAAAAACAACGCACAAAGTTATAGAAGCTTTCTCAAAACTCAGGAAAGGATTTGATTGAAGTGAATGCATTGTTCTGGTAACTCTTTTGTCTATTCTCTGCTCTCTAATTGTTACATCTTTTCATGGAATGAACCCATGGCTGCGTCTGGAAAGTTGTTTTCCTGAAGTTTCTTGCCAAACCAATATTCTCTTCTAAGGCTGACAGACTTTATGGAAAAGTGACCATGTTGACTTGGGGAAGAGAAGGAGGTTTCTAAGATTAGAGGAAAAGAGAAAGAGAGCACAGACCAAAATGTGATGGGGTTTTCATCCAAAAATGCATTTTTCCATTCAAATACATTCTGACAAAATGCTTGGAAGGTTTTGTTTTCATTCCAATATAAGAAAAATATCAATTCTGCAATGTTCAAAGTTATCATGAAGTGGAACTGCTGTTCTCCAGCCAGCTCTAAATGCATCATTAATGGACTTACTTTTGTTCTCACTGCACAGGTGCAAAGTTGGCAAGACTCCACTGTCATTAGCAAGTTACCCCAGGCTAACACCTGGCTAAAATGAGATTAAGGCCCACTGCCCTTAGATTTTCTCCAAGGCATGGCACGTGTTAGAGCACACAGGGCCCCTCTCTTGTTTGCAAAGCAGAACCCAAATATATACTGTGTACAACACCTCCTAACCTGTACCTAAACTTTAGGTGTATAAGTAACCTGTGCCCTGAAAGAAAGTGCCAAATTTCCCTTATGGTCAGTGGAGAGAAGTATGTGTTTGTGAATGCTTCCAGAGGGCAATTGTGTCTGCCTCTGCCTGGAAATGTTGCAGGCTTTCGTACTCTTTCCATTGACCTGTGAGAGAATTCAGACAGTAAACTTCTGGATAACTGCTTCATTGTGTGTCTAAAATTTGTTCAGAACCAGTTCTTGCTTTCAGTAAATAGGACAACATCTACTATGAATGTGAGAGGAGCAGTACCTTTGTATATGTCCATTAGTAACACTGCCATTAAAAGTATCACTGAAGTAAACAGCATAAAAGCAGTGTAAATTGATCCAATCCCAAAGCCTGCTTAACTGCAAAAGTTTGTTTAAGCACTGGACCTGTTTCAAAGCTTCTGTAACCCATGATATCATGCCAATATCCATACCTCTGCCTAGGGTGGATTCATGTCATTAATAAGAGGACATTGGGTTTACCATAATGCTAAAAAAGTCTCTGCAGCTTGCAAAAGTGTACCCTGGATACTGACTGATGAACAACTAACTTGCACATCATGAATAAAAGAAGAAAATCCCTAAAGCCAGAGAAGCAGCAATTCCATGTTCTTTGGGTTTTTCTTGATCCAAGGAAGCTCCAGTATCAGAAGATCCAGGAGACTAAATAATCCATAGACATCTCCTAAAGTATATTTTTCTTGATGAGCATAAATTTTTCAGGATTATTTACAGCGAAAAAAAGAAACACTCTGCTAGAAAAGGATGTCTTCGTATTAAAAAACTTGGAAAATCCCATTATTTCATACTTACCTGTAATCCTAATTAACTTGGTGCACAGTATCTGCATATTTCTTTGTGTCTTCCCAGAGCCTGGACTGTTGAATAATAACCACAAGTGCATCATCTGGTTGTCCTGACAAGTTATGCTTGTAAGAGACATGTATGCCTGTATCAGTCAATAGTGGTGATTTCTCCATTACTGTTGGATCAACATTAATCATGAAAATTTTCCTCTTTTCCTTATATCCGGCTTCTTCCAGCAGAACCATCTTAATCTATAAATAAACATGCACAGACTCTGCAGTCTTTGAATATCATTTGCCACATGATTCCTTTTCTTATTCTTTATCATCTTGTTTTTGTCAGAATTGTATTTAACCTCATAAGAATACTTTAAAATAATTTTATAAAGTTAAGTGCAATCCACTGTCAGTCTGTGTTACATGAACCCCTGCTGTGTGGCAAATATAGCATGTTGAAACACACTGAATTACGAAGACAAGCAGTAGCATTACCTAAACACTTGCTCCTTGATACCATTGTCCTTGAGTCCTACTGGAAAATCAAGCCATTATAAATTTTTGCAAAGCATACCCAAAAAGGGAATGATTAAATCTCCATCAGCAGTCTCCATTTCTGTGGTTTATGCATGCTAAATATTTGTCTTTGGGACATTCACAGATTTATTTGTGTATGCATATTTTTAAACATTTTTTACTGTACAATAACCTCTCCAGCTTCCCAGCCTTAAATGCATAACAGCAGCCTGAGACTCCGGCTCCAGCACCCCTTTGACCCCTGATTCTGAGCTAACAGCAGCAGCCTCAAGAACCTGCTCTCTGCTGTGTCAGGTTGCAGGTGTGCTTGCCAGGGCAGATTGTTGGGTCCTGATGCCTGGAGCATCTGCACAGACACTAAAGTGTGCCATGGTTCCAAACCAGCCTTTGTGCCTCTCACAGGTTGTCTCTGCTCCCTGGTCTTCTGCACTTCCTTTGCTTCCCTCCACATACCCACAAGAGCTGCCACTTCTCTTCCTGGCGGGTTTCACTGCACAATCTCAGCAGCAGCAGCAGACAGGTGGATTCCTGAGCCAGGAATTTTGCCTCCTGCTTGCTGCTTTTGATATTCTTGCTGCTACTGAAAACAGGAGCATGTAAATACATGAGGCCACACACCCACCAAAGGTGCATAGAAAGAGATTTTGCTACTTGATATTCTGCTGGGAAGGAACTTCAAGTGTGGTCCAACCAGGTTCTGTAATGTTTAGTCTAGCTGATATTTTTGTTAATGATTTGGATAATGGAAAAGAGAGAAAATGTGTAGAATTTGCAGACAACGTCAAGCTGGAGGGAGCTGAAAGCTTTTAAGAGGTTAGGATTAGAATTGAAACTGACCTTGATAAATTGGAGGCATTGTCTGAAATTAACCAAATGAAGTTGGTGAAGATAAATGTATTGCCATATACTTACGATGGAGAAGTAAAATGCCAGTAAAATTAGGAGTAAAGGAGCAGGTTACAACACCAAGAGGAAAGTCACAGTGCAGGACAAATCAAATATGCATTTATGAAGTGATGCTGATAAAAAATAAAGGATAATTTAATTCTGTGTGATATTGGAAGGCATGTTGCCTATGATGCAGGAGCCGTACTTACTCTACCTTACGTCACTGCAACTGTGTCCATTTTGGGGCACTGCACAGCAAAAAGCCCATGCAGATATACTGGAAAGCAGCCAAAGGGGGAGCAGTGGGGTTGATAAGAGGTTTAGAAAAGTGGAACTATGAGAAAAGGTTGAAGGAATGGGGTTTGTTTAGTCTAGAAATGAGAAGACTGAACAGGGACATGATAACAGTCTTACAATACTTAAAAGGTTATTCTGAAGAGGACGGTGATCAGTTGTTCTTTATGTGCACTCACTGTTGTACAAGAAGAATTTACCTTACTTTACAACAAGGAAGATTCTAGATCAATATCAGGAAAACCTCTCTAATAAGAGTTAAGTACTTGGACAATCTACTTTTAGAGGCTGCAGAATAGCAGCAGAGGTTTTTAACCAAAGATTAGGCAAACATCTGTGACCTTGTGATTTGCAGGGGCTCTAAACCAGGCCAGATTTCAAGAGCTTCTCAGGGATAGCACAAGGTCCACCTCTGGAAGCAGTGCCTGTTTCCTGACAAAGCCCTGGCCTCTGGTGCAAAGCAGGCAAATGCCAGCAATTGTCAGTGAAACCATTCAACTTTCTTCATGCAAATTGTTTTCAAAAGACCTTTTTCCCCTCAACCTGTTCTAGGAAGCAGTGAAACACTTCAGATAAAACTTTACTCAGAAAAAGGTTCCCTCTATCCCAGGCAAACACCTGAGTAATTACAGTCTGAATAGTTAATCTAGCAAATTATATGCAACAAAACATAAGATCTTAAAATACAGAATGTTAGGAAATCTTGATTATAGGTGGTGTTACCAAGCTCCACGCGTAATTTTTATTACAGTATCAACCCAAAGATCTAGCCAAGGTAGTCATCCTGAGAACTCGGTGAAGGACTGAGATGAAGGATATTAAAATAGTTACATGTGCTAGTAACAGTCAATAAACTCACAACAATTTTTTTGTCTTTGGAAGCTTGGTAGACTACCCTGTCTCTTGATATGATTAGTCCTTTATTCTGGAAATGGTTCATAAGCTTGGTTAGAAAATCTTGTGTTTTATTAATTTTCTGAAGTGCTTTTCTTTGCCTCTTGATCCTGCTAGATCAGGATGAAATTTTAAAGATTAACTTTATAAATTTAGAAGCTAGAAATATTCCCTTGAAATTAATGGAAAAAATAAAAAGGAAAAGAGGGAAAAGAAAGAAAGCTGAGACCTTCACTAAAGCACCTGCTTAGAGGAGTTAAGACTTCAAGCAAAATACTGTGAGACTCATAATAATAGTGTGAGAATTGGCAGTCCTTCATCAGGGTATAATTTCCCTTTCTTCCAAACCCCCTTTTTACTAGCAAAGTGGTCACACTTTAAAGAAGACTAGACCCCTAATACTAGGAATAGTCCACATGTAGGGTCACAGCTGAAGTTCCATTCCCAAGCTAAAGAATGGTTACAGTCACTGAAAAAATTACATAGAGTCTTCCTTAGGATATTGGGGGGCTGTAATTAGAGGAAATGTATCTCTGTACACTAAAGAAAGCAAAAATATATAATTGTTTTACACAGTAAATTTAAAAGGGTGAAATTAGACAGAGGAGTTAAGAAAGATGTTGATTAAAGAGCAGAAAGAGCCTGGATACATGGGGTATGCTTTGTTTTGTATGTTTGAACTCCAGACATGAAAAGCCAGTTATTGTTGAAGGCTTGCTAGAGCTTGTCCCACAGCAGGGCAGTAAACACAAGTAAATGGATTTCTGTGTGCAGCGGCTGGCCAGGATGCAGCAGGTGCACACCTGAGCAGGGAACTGCACCCTTCTAGCACGGAGCAGGGCATGGCAGCAAGGTCTCTGCAAGGGGCCCATCACTGATTTCTGCAGGCTTTTGATCAGGCCCTACCAAGACTGTTTGCTTAAGATGGGCTACTTCACGGAAGTGTTGTCAGACAAATATGGCCTTTGATTTTTGTGAATATTTTGCCCAACAAAGAGGAACAGCATGCCAGGCAGCATACAATGTATATTACCACAAGAGACTTCCATTCAAACATCATGCCAGAATTTTGATCTAAGCATTGCAGAAGTGGCTGCTCTGCCAAGATTCCTTTCCTCTCAATGTTCTTTTGTGAGCAAGGCATACCCTGGTAAAAAAAGTGAAATTAAATTAAATTAGTTTTCTTGCCATGTTTGCAGAATATCCCTTGAAGACTAAGAGCTTTTGGTTTTCACCTCCAGCTACTCTTAGTGTGCTAAGAGCTACAATTTGTCATCAAAACTCATACCCACATGTCCCCCTGTATTTACAAAGTAGGATGAGCTCAAGGAAATCCAGCCTTCTTCTGAAGGATACTTCTGCAGCCAACACTCTTGAAGCAGAAGGTTACTGACCTGCCAGCACAACCCATCTCAGGGGAGTCAAAGTGCATGAAATCAAGTAATTTTGGAGTTTGATTTACCCTGTACTCCAAGTCTTTTGATGCAATCTGCTTCTAGAACTTAAGTACCTAACAAGGCAATGAAGAAAGTTCAGGAGAGTATTTGGTACCTTGATCTGAGTGAGGCAGTCAGCTCCCCAGCTGTGAGCAAAGGAATTTTCTTCAGCTAGAAAGATTTATCTTTACCACAGAACCAAGGTTTGGGGTGGAACGAGGCCTTTTAATTGCCAGTCCTTCTTGAAGGGGTTCAAGCTCCTGGAATTTCACCAGAAGCACTTCACAGAGGAAGTTATGGCACGGGATGGACATATAATAGGTGACAAGATGCTTTATAATAGGGTTCTTAGAGAATTTAGAAGTTGTCTGGTTTCCTGTGTTCAGTGGCAAAAAGTTCAGAAGTCCAAGCCAAGATCTTTACCCACATCTGGATGGAAAACATCATAGGTCTGGTAGAGAGGATGAGAATGATCTACATACTTCTTAAGAAAATGCCTAAATACCTAATTCCAGATGTGCAAATAAATCTTTGTTAGGATAGGAGGGTTTAAAATTAAAATAAGCTTTTAACAAACATTTTAGACAACATTCTACTAGGGAACATGATGTCTTTTCTGGACATTCTCAAGTTTTCAAGGCCTCATATTACTTTTCTCTAAAAGTAAGTTTTCCCAGTGTTTTCAACACCTGAAATGTTTAAATACTGCGTATCTAAGTAGAGTATCCCAAATGGGTAGAATAATATATCTTCTAGCTCTACATGCTCTCCATGATTGCAAATTAATCCAATTGCTGCTAAAATTTTCAACATAATGGCTATCTTTGTTTGGTGAGCAATTTTTCATATTTTATTCACAAGCAGAGACCTGGAAGTTTGCATGATTTGATACCACTCCTCTGGAATTCTCTCTCAAGTCAGTATTGTGCCTTGTCTACATGCTAATGCTGTGGGATTTGATCCATTTGCCCAGGGAACTGTGTCTAATTCCTGGCCATACGTCTTTACATATTAATATTTTCTAAGATTTATCAGCTGTTTGCATCATAAAAAATTACTTTTTGATAGGAGATGAATTTTTTTTGGAAGTTCCTGCTATTGCAACATACCATGTTTTCATGCTAGCAACAATACTTGCCTCATAACCCACCCTTGCACTTGCATGTCTGTTGTGTAAGACTTTAGCTTAGGACATCTTGTATTGAGAGTTCTCTTCTGTACATGACTCAGTGCAACTCCCTAAGCATTTTACAGCTATGAATCTTTTCTTATTCTTAATAGCAGCATGGGCAAGATTATATTACAGAGGCAAACTATTTCCAAACTATCCCTGAAAGGTCAGGAAAATCTGCAGAGGTCGACTGAGATTCTTTAGTGCTTACAGGTCACACCCATCTTCTCTCTCAATGAGCCACTGTATTTATTCAATGTTGTGTCTTAGAAAATGACCTTCAGTAATGCAGAAGATTCATAATGCACTGTGAAATCATGGGCACCTTTTTGAGTCAAAAAATTTTCTGGGTATGGTCATGAACTACTGAAAATGTAGAGTGTCTTTTTCATCCTCTTCTCTTTGAGCAAAATATTCTTCCTTTTTTTTCCAGCTCATAGACATATATCTGTTACAAAATTCCAGTAGAATATCTATATTTAGTAAGATATTAGATTTATATTTAGGAAAAAACATAAAAGGGAAAGCAAATGTCAGAAATTTGTATATATTGGTCATTCAGTATCCTCAGAAGTATCAAATGCTTAACCCCCAGAAGCAAAAAATCAGAGCTTTGTCATAAATTTACAGATTTATACAAATTCTTGTAGATTAATTGAACAGGACTAAAGCCACTCTTGACCATGGAGGTTCTAGCTTCTGCCTTCACTCCTTGCATTCTCCAGACAGGATGGCTATGTCTTCTAAGAGTCAACAGGGAATTCTGCTGTTAACTTGTGATGAGATCCTCTTCAGCCTATTTAAAACACAGAAAAAAAATTGGAGCATGGAGAAGCCTCCAAAGAATCAGTTGGAGAAATATCACCCTGAGCAGACACCATGGGAACAGAAACATAGTTGCGTCCTGTTGATTCCTTCAGAAGCCTCCAGATGAAGAAGATCAGAGGATGGGGCTAGTGACAGGAGGAAGTACATAGTGAAGGAAAGGAAGAGTGTAGTACTCAACTCAGAAAGAAAACAAGTAGCTTCAGAGCCTGTGCTGGCTGATGACATATCCAGGCCATCTGGGTTTGCTTACATTTAAAATAATGGGCTTTTCAAGACCTGGAGCAGTCCAAGGTCTCTAAACACAGAGAGTCTTACAGTACCTTCATTTTGCCAAGCATGTAACTGCTGTGCAAGACTTGGACCTGCAACATAAGGACATCTTGCTTTTCAGAGCAAAGAACTGCAATATGACACTGATTAGATGTATATAAAATTCTCAATGGAAGTGAAAAGAAGTCTCATTCTATTTCACAATCTCTTGCCTTAAAAGCTCTCTCACTTGTTTTGAGAATACTACCTGCTACACATGATCTAGCCTCATCCCCGGTCTCTCTGAAATTTACCAGATTTACTTATAGTTACTTCCAGTTTCCTTCTAGTGTGAGACTAAGACTTGAAATTACTTTACTAATTAATGATGGGAATTAGCAACCATTGCGACAAAAAAGGCCTAATGCTGTACGACACACCTGGTGAGGTGTCTCCTACCTCATCCCTACAGCAAGACACGTAGAAAGGATGTAGTAATGTAGTAGGCTTTTAAAATTCCCCTCCTCTCAGTACAACATACAAGGAAAGTATTATACAATAATATTATATCGTAATATTATATAATTATATAGCTATATAATAATATTGTATAATTATACACAGACCTGCCAAAGCTATGAATATTCCCTCCTCTCCCAACCTTCTGGGAAATTTCTCTAACTAGGAAAAAAAAAGCAACAAAAAACCTCAAAAAATCCTGTTAGCATGCTACCATATTTCCCAGTGGCAGTACTTCATTGCTGAGAAAGTATCAAGTCTTCCTTCTGCCTCCTCAAGGACTGGTTGTCCCTGCTCTCTCCTTGTATTCTGCATTAATGAACGTGCCCTTCTGTTTGACTCCCTCTTGTCAACCTTTCAACTCACCTGTCTGTCACTTGGCAGTAGCTTCGGGAGGGCTCTTCCCGGGGACATTTCGTGTTTATTCAAGTGTTGCTGTGCTGTGAGACTGAAGAAGCAGATCTGTTTCTTCCAGCTAAATCTGTTTATTTCCCAACCCACAGCACCACATATTCCCATAAAAAAAGGCAGGAAGGCAGATACTAGATGGAAAACTAGTCAGGGGACTGGTTTCCTTTCTCATATTCTCTTTAGTTGCATGTGGCCTTTCTATTCAGGTAGCACACGGTGAATTCAGAGTTTGCAGAACCCATGTGAAAACAGCTTCTCTTTCTCTCCATTCATTTGTGATCCATGTGCTTTTACTATAAGACTCTGATGAGCCTAATGTATATCAAGATAGTACAAATGTATGGAGGGAGGGCAGCCCTTGGGCCTGGTGTGCCCAGAGACCCCAGTTTGTGATGAGCTGGACGTGGTCCTCACCCATAGACTTGGGTGGGGTGCAGATGGAGCAGGAGGAGCTGTAGGTGCATAGCGTGGGTACCATGGGGTTATCTTGGGATAGAACGGCTCTCTCTCCCGTGTTAAATGTGGGTGGTGGTTACTGCTGCAACCTGGGAGAAGGCGCAGGCTTTTTCTTCCTCAGCCTGGTTTGTCCTATTTCCATCATGCTTAAAATGAAGTCCAGGTTAGGAACTGCCTTTGAAGCTGGACTTCCTGTTCTGACCAGAGAGGAGACAAAGTGAGTCTGTAGATATCTTAAGAAATTTCTTTGGAGTGGCCCCATTTTCTGGAGGATCTGCAGGAGTGCATACCTGGCCCACCACTGGCTGAGCAGCAGCTGTACCATGGGGCATGCAAAGGCTGCTTTTGGCTGCACAGGATAAACACTCTTGGGTTACATTCTGCTCTCCATGGGGTAGGAGCCTGTGCAGAAACACCTGCTGAAGAGTAGTTATGTGCTGTGACGTCCTGAACGAGCAGATTTTGCTCTCACTGAGCCCAACCAAAAAAAAACAAAAAAGCCAAACCTGTATGTGGAATTGGTCACGGTGGCAAATATGCAATTATAGAAAATTAAGATAACGTTTGGCATTCGGAGAAACCTACAAGAATAGCAAAAGATTGTAGGACTCTACACATGTACAGTCCCAGGTTAACATGTACAGTATGGATATAAGACAATAACAACAGGACTACCAGCACGAAAAATGGCAAAAACTACAATAAAAAATTTGCTTCTATTAAAATCAAGCTTTGGAAAGGTGTACATGCTAAAAGGATGCCAGAAACCATTTCACTGGCTTCGTAAAAAACACCCATAAGTTAAATAAGTGAAATTCAAAGCTTGCAATACTGAGCTACTCTGCGTTGTGGGAATATATGAATTAAAGATTTATGTAAATACATTAGAAAAGACAGACCAAAAGGAAAACAGCAAGAAGAGGGAATGGCCCTTGCTCTCTGCAGTGCACACTGAACAAGGCTACAGGCTGATTGCAAAGAAGATTGTGATCATCAGAGAATGGAAGTCTGAAGCAGTTACTGGGATGGAGAGCTTCATCCAGCAGCAGGCGCCAGCATCCTGCTAGGGCTGTCCTGACAGCAGCCCAGCGGATGCACAACACCTTTGAGAATTTGCAAGAGCCAAAGGATATCTGCACTTGAAGGACCAAGACAGTAGCCTTAAAAACTACTCCAGAACAGACCTAGGTCTTGACCAGTAAAGGCCGGGGATCCGCATATAGTTTGACACCTGGACGTGCAAATAGCACTCCATTGTTGAATGCTGTATTCACATAAGTTTATCAAGATATTTGATTGTAGAGAGAATGTCAGCCAGCTGTAAATGCCTTATCATCAGCTCTAGCTAACAAAAAGGACCTGATAAATATTGTCTTTTCCTGTGTCTCACAAACATGGAAACTTTCAGCTTACAAATATATGAAAGGAATAAAAACCTGAAAAATCTACTGATTGTAGACATGGTCCCTTAAGTTTGTGACACAAAGCTCCAGGTAGATTTTATACCTCCACATCTGATTAAGAAAAACCTGTTTGCAAACAAAACATGGGGTTTGGTTTCCGGAACTACCACTGGGACCATGATAAATTATCAGACAATTTGTGTAGGGCAACCCATAAGGCACACTTCCTACTCCATTATGATCTAAGCAAGGAGCTGTGAATGTTAGATGTGATATTGTGTACAGGCCACAAGATATCAAATTGTCCAGTACAACAGGAAAGGGTGGTAAACCCATCCCTTACCCTCACACGCAATTTTTCAAATATTAGAAAATAACTGGAGATGCTTTATATTGGCCCAAGTGAACAGTGACACAGGAAAACCATCATGTTGCAGATGTCAAAAATATAACCATGTCAAAGGAAACAAATAAACTTAGTAGTTGGTTGAGTACCCTCAAAGCAAATTAAAATGTTAATAGTATGATTAGCTACAATAGCTTGTCTTGAATCTAGGAATCAGGTAAAACTATTTCTCAGCACCAGCAAAGAGTACGGATGAATCCACGTCTATGTGGGTTTATTCTGCGACTCTCTTTTTGCATACAAAAATAGGCAATGCATTATTCCAGGCTGTGAAAGTCTACAACTCAATCAAATGAATAATTCTTCTCCCAGAGAGATGCAATAAAAATGTTACTTGTCCTCATTCTTTTATTTCCCAGGATGGCTATCATAATGCACTCATATTGAACACCATAATGTATTCTTTATATTCTTTTATATTCTGCAACTCTCCTGCTACCTGGAATCCACTACAGACTACTAAGATTGCTCAGAATTGAATGTTAGAGATGCTTTTTGCCATCTTTTTTCACAGGAAGACAAAGTTCAAACATGTAGCTCCACTAAGAATAGATAGACAGATTCACTCCATAGGTCAATCCAGCTGATTGCTCAGCCCCAGGAGCTGATGTAAAGGGAGGAGTATGAAAACAAGGTGTAGACTTGAAAACAAGACTTGGGATTTCCCTGGCCGGGAATGTATCTGTCCCTTTAACAGCTCTTGGTAGACTTTTATTCTCCAATGCATGTGCTTAGCTGTGTTTGAACCCGTGTAAACCTTTAACAGCCATGGTATTTTTCATCATGGCATTCCACAGCTTAACTCTCTTTCTCAATGAAACCTTGTCCTTTTGTTTGCTTTGAAACTGCCCCTACTAGTTTCATTTAATGATTCCTTGTCCTTATATTGTAAAAGAAAGCAAACACTTGCTACTTACCTGTAGAATCTCCTTGGGTCTATCTGCTGATACTTTCAACATTGATCAGTAGTTAGTAGTAGTTATTAATATCCTCTTTACTAAAAGATCTGCAAGCAATTGAAGAAAAGATATAACTCTGATTAATGCAGAAAAGCTCAATAAGAGAATATTTTGTATCAGGTCAGGACTAAAACTAAATTTGTTTCTACCCAATTCCCCATAACTGAGGGAGAAGAAGTAACTCTTACCGTGTCCTTAGAGGGCTCAATTGCTCTTGAACTCAGTATTTCACCTCAAAGATTAAGCTTTGAGGCGAAAATGTCTTCCACGTTGGGTTCCACCAGGTTCAACACCTACTAGGTACAATTCTGTCTGACCATGGGCACTAGATGGCCATCAGTCAGCAACAGTCAGGGGTTTCTGGTCTGCAGGGAAAAATGTTTTCCTGTGTCTTTTGCTGTATTGGTAGTCAGGAACCACAATAAAGTAATATCTACAAGTGCTATAGTAGATACCTCTGTGTGTCATCTGATTTACAATGAAAATATGCAAATGAAAAGGAAAAATCTTAAATGAAAAATATTTCTGTTATCTGAAAATAGTATTACGCAAGTCTCTCTTTTTGGAAATTATCCATTCATTTTCTTCATAAACATTTACTAAGGAGAAAAGTATTTTATGAACATATGGCACTTGTCTCTGTTTTGGATGTAAAAACGTCTGGTATTTTGCTGACTTCATTTCATTGTGAGTCACTGTGTAGGTTTGTATAAACACCAGGGTATTTTCATCAATTAGAAATAACTGAGATTTTCAACATAACATTCCCATATTTACTTGCTCTTGAATAGTTCTGCTAATACCCTAGACAATACACATATAGATGTATTTACTGCATGCACAGGATCCCTGTTCCTAAAAAATTCCAATCAAAGCCTGAGGACCCATGGCTCTACCCTAAAACCCCACTGCATTCACTAGCAGAAACCCTTCAAATTTTCGCTGTAAGTGGGTGTTCTTCATCAGTTAGGATACTGTGGTCAGGAAAAATAAAATTTTTGAAAATGACATTCTAATGGAAAAAAAACCACTATCAAATGAGTAGTCTGTTTCTTAAGATAATTACAGCACATACAGAATCTCATCTGGTTGTTACAGATAACCTTTCATTATAATATGTTCCTGCATGTTCTTGGTAACTACATACCCAGACTGAGCAAACCAATTGCCTTATCAATACCAATACCAATCAATATCAAGACTCACTTTAGTCATGAGTCAAAATACTAGCACAACACAGAACCAAGACAGCAAATCCAAGCCACTGTGCTGGCATCCCTAGAAGTGGCAAGAGGGTAATCACGTATGGCAGGACAAGAAATAGGTTAGAAGCAGAAAGTGCTTATGCTACTATTGAGTGCACTTATATGGCAAATAGTTTATGTGTATTCAAATCCCTTTAGCAGAAAAGAGTGCCTATAGCTCAAGGCTCCTGGATAACTGCTCTAGCCTCGAGCTATCAGGTAAAATAGAGATAAAAGCTGTGTGAAGCTAGCCTGTCCCATGGCTGAAATCACACTTGCTAGTCAACTTGATTCTGAAGGCAAAAGTGGAGCATCTTCCCTGGCCTCGTCACAGTGAGAACAGGCTCAACCTTTGCTGTTTGTCCTCCCACAAGGTGACACTAGATGGCAGCAATCGAAGTGGCAGCAGAAACTGCAGATCTTGCTGGCCCAGAAGGCACTCCAGCAGCCAGATGGTCAAAAATACGGGGAATACCTGAAAGTCACCTCCTCTGTCCTTACCTACAGCCACCGAGGTTGTCATAGTACTCAGGAAAGTCATGAGATACAGACATTAAAGCGAAGTCTGTACCTTGACTGTCCTGCTTATTGTACCTGATCCAGTTGAAGGTGACCCTGCTCATTGCAGGGGAATTGGACTAGTTGAGTTTCAAAAGTTCCTTCCAACCCAAATTATTCTGTGATTCCATGATTCTGTGTTTCTGTTTCTTTACACTGACTTGCCCATCAGTGGTAATCTGGTTGTTTAAAAAAACGTTTTATGTCTGAGGCCTCTTAGCCTGAATTTAAGTGGCAATTTTTCACAGAGTAATATGTTAGAAGGTTTTGACGAGTCTATTGTTATGTTTGCCTCTTTGGAGTCAAATGGGTTAGGTGTTGCATGGCATTACAGAAATACTCACAAAAATGGCCTTGTTAGAAGGAAAACAGAGTCAAGAAGCACAGTATTAGATGGATAATGTCATAACTGCTATTCTGACAATTAACTTCTGAAAGAAACTGATGGAGGGAAAAGCTGAGACTCCCCAACACATGAACGGTGTCAATATAACATATGTTCCTCTTGCTTTATTAAGACAAGACTACACTACCAGCAAAATCACAGCCTAGTCAAATTTTATCAAAGATGTATCAAAGGACAGTGACCGGCAACAGTATTAGTATTGCCTTTGAAATATCCATCTGCTTCCTGTCCACATGCCAGTTTTGTTCAATATCTTTGCTGCAGTTAAAGCTGTCTCCACTCCTTCATTACACCTGTAAGTTCTGAAAATGTGTTTGGGGCTTAAATCTGGATATCAAGCTATCAGCATGGGAAAAGACTGCAGCCCTTTACGCAGTAATTGAAATTTTGACTTTGAGCTAGTGAAAACAAAATCCAGTGCTTAATCACTGATGGGAACC
>WAAG01052400.1:274-22218 GCA_013390105.1 Tichodroma muraria
TTAGCACAATGAATAGAAATCTGAAATTATGTTTTCTATGTTCCTTCACACTTTGGGAAAAATGGGAGCAAAGATGAAGCGCCAGAAATGGAGGGTTAAACCACAGAAACACGAAAGTTTGACCTTGCAAAATCAAGACACTGACAGGTCCTGATTCACTAATGTCCACTTGAGGTCATGAGGGCAGTTGTTTTCTTCATTAGACAATTAAGTTTGCCCTGATTTTCAGCTTTAAACTCTAGGTTTATTGAAGCATGGCCCATCTGTAGCTTTTGCCTGAGCCTGGCAGTCATTGTTCATATTCTTGAAGCCAAATGTTTGTAATAACTGCATTTTTATTTCCCCCAAACACTTTAAAAGCAAGCAGTGCTTTTCCTCTTCCCTCACCTCCATGAAGTGTAAGCAGTGATACATCCTACAGCTCCCTACTTTCCCACAAGCAGGCTAAAGAAGGCAGACAGAAATAGAAGCAGCCTGTAGTGACTGTAACAATGCACTGCAGGAGGGTACCAAGGTGTGGATAGATGATGATTTGGTCATGTCTGTTTTATAAAGTTGCCCCATGCAGGTCAAAATAGCCTTCTAGATTAAAAAATTACAAACTTGTAACTTGCTCCAACCCAATTGCTCATACAGTACAACTAACATGGGCAAAATACTCTTTCTTACACCATCAGCTGCCTTTTCACGTGAAGCAAAGCCTCTTTAGATGAGTTTTGCGGCATAAATAGTTGTACAGAAGGTGATTAAAGTGTCAGTAACCATGGGCCCATAAAACAAAAGGCAGTATGACTTACCTGAGAAATTCTGTGCTGGGGCTGCCCAGTGATCCCAGAGAGGTCAGCCTTATCAGTGAATAGATCCATGATGCCCATTTTATATAAGATATCTTTCAGGTTATAAGTCCCATAAAGTGTGAATTTCGGAAGATACAAATTTACTGAGCTGCCAGAAAGGAAGTGCGAGAATACTGTGAAACATTTGATCAGTTATCACAGAATAACATAGACTCATAAGAGACAAACTGATTTTGCTTACTCCCTAAAGACATTTTGCCTGCAGCCTCTTTCTAGCCTACATAGGAGATGTAAGATTTCTGAAGTTAGTGATTCTTCTGCAATCTGCTGGAATCACCTTCATCATGACCCATTACTGAGAATGCAGAGGATCCACTTTGTGAAAAAGAGATTCCTTTAGGTGTCTCAAGCTGAGCACAAAAGAAATACAGCACATTCAAGTTCACTGGTTACTTTTGGGGGAAAAAATGCTGGCCTTGTGTATTTATCATATAGAACAGGACAGATAGAACTATATCTACTGAAGAAAGAATAGTAAGTAGTGATAGAAGGCATGGCAAAATAAAAGACAAAAGCAAATTTACAGAATATAGTTAATCAATAGATAATTATTTTTCTGTGTCAAGCCCAGTGTCTGACTTCCTCAATTTTAAGTGAACAGATTGCTGCTTTCCATAAATTAACCAAAGCTCTGTGTTTCTGACTCATTTATTCCTTGTTTTTTTCCCCTAAGTATCTTGCAATTACTTTTCGAAGGTTAAGCCCAAATTTACAGCTGGAAGCAGCATAATGAGACAGAGGTTAGTGATAGAGCTGACATTAGGCACTATTTTCTGGTGAGAAGCCAGGATAGCTCCAGTCAGAGAGATGTGTAGCACTTAATGAAGCTAGGCAAAGAGAAAGTCATCCAGTGAGCAGGAGGGAAGGAAAAGGCCCATACCTCCAGCATTGCACAGCATCTAATTCCAGCTCTGGCTGTATCCAAAAACAAGAGTGCTGGTGGATTGATAACAGGTTGCTGATCTCTTAATTCTCCCTGATTTCGGTCTGTGCTGATTGCTGACCCAAAAGAGGATGCAGCTATCACTGAGTTATCTGCCTTACTGTTAACTAAATGCACTCCTCCACAAGCCCCCAGTTGCTTCCAATACAGGGAAAGGGAAAGCCAGAGACACACAGTAGCAATGCAACCAGGAAGAAGCAGTGGGATACACTTTCCAGAAGTGAAAGTGACATTTTCTCTGTAGTTCAGCTGTTTAAATGATCTCAGCAGTCTGTACTGGTGACACTTCAGCACTGTCCTCTTTGTCAGCCACTAGAAATGAAAAATGTCCTACACAATACTTTTGCCACTAATATCAACATCAGTTTGCAGACAAAGGAGAAGGGACAAACATAAGTAGCCCGCAGCCTTTAAATGATTCTATATAATACTTTCATTTATTAAGACCTCCCAGAGACTCCAAATAATAGAAGCTAGAATTGTTTTAAAGATTAAAGGGGAAAATGAGAAGTTTGTGTCATTACTGTGTGGGAGAGAATGGTTATGACGAAAAATGGGGAGCACATGAAACCAACTTGTCTTTGACAGTTATTCTTTTTCATATTGTAAGATGGAGAGAGGAAATAAAAATCCCTCCATTTGTGTTTAGCATTCGTCTTGATAATTGTAAAGGCACGTGTTTCTTCGGCAAAAGTTATACATAAGTATCTTGATTCACCATCTTATTTTTCTTATAGTCACAAACCACATAGCTGCTCCCAGGAGTTTCAAAACTGTAAAGGTGCACAGAGAATTACATAGTTTTTCCTGGGGTTTTGTGTGTTGTTTTTTTCCATATGAAAAAGAAGTTAGATTCTTTTGATAATATTTAACAGAGAATCAGAGTTAAGAGCATGAAAACAGTTTCAGGTTCCTGCATTTTGGATGTAATTTTTGTCTTGAGAAGGGACCACCTAAAACATGATTTCACACATCTGTGTGAAGGTCACTAATGTGACACATCAAATTCATGAATGAATACAAGGGCTTGATATTGTAAACATGTTGTACCTATGCTTGTACACATATTTTGTGGAAAGATATTGCCATATATGACACTAATCATATTTGATATAAATAAATATACTAATTTAATTTAAATACTAAATAAATAAATAGTATAAATACTAATAATAAAATTCAAAGCTACCTTGAATTGGGTGTTGATTACTCCAATATTGCCTAAGTCCTCAGAGAGCCTGGATAAGTGGCTCTGCTCTATACCCTTATCATTGTGCTTAACCCTCACAATTGCTGAATGGAAGTTGTTATTTCAGCATTGACTGTACAATTACTGTTAATTTTTACAGGCAGAAATTAAGAAAGAGACAAGAAAAAAGGCTGAAGTGGTAGGAATTATAAATAGAAGGCAGAAAACCTCCCCTCAAAAAAGTGAGAAGAGGTCTAAGTCAAAAAACTTGAGTCTATTGAGAGGTGAAGATGGGAAACAAAATGCTGAAATAGCAGAAGTCCTAATTTGTGAAGGTTTTCAGTGCATGCAGTACTGAATGTGAAAACACATGGACACTGAAGAGCCAGATTTAACTTTGGTCAGGGGATTTCTTCTAATGATTAAAGCAGAACTAAAAATGGCATACTGATTCTGTGTCATACACCAGCACATTTGTTTCCTTGGCTACCATCTGAACCAAAAAGTGCAGAATTTTACCTTTTTGTGACTAATGTCCTCCACCTTGACAAATGCTCACAAGACAATCTTTTCTCCAGCTTCCTCATTCTTCCTCTATCCGGCAGAATAAAAAATGCTGAGGCACCTCCTTTGTAATCCATTTGCACCACAGTGGAAGACAGCTGCTCATCATAGCCATGCTTGAACACACCCATTCCAAACATCATCGGGACTTCAACAGCCTTGTTCCCATCCACAAAAAATTTGCTCATTTTAGTGTATTTTGGATCAAAAGGTTTTTCCCATTCAGCTTGAAAGATAAGAGGCAGAGTTAGAGGACGTTTTGAGGACATGAAATGTATTAACATAGGACACATTCTTAGATGACAGAAACTGGCGCAGCTGGATCAGCTTCAAAGACAAACCAATTTGCAATGATCACTTGATCTTACTAAATACTCAGAATAATTCAGTAGCAACACAATAGAATGTCATGTAAAAACACTTCCTCAGATCTTACAGCAGGTTGCAAAATCCTTCATTTAGATGAGTTATCTAACTTGCATTTTTCCTCCATGATAACAGTTTTGACGAGCCTGTAAAATTCTCATATAATGCAGCCTTTATCTAAGCTTAAAAGAAGATTCTCTCATTTTCTTTTTCCCAGCCCAAAATAGGCTTGTAAAGGGTGACAAGAGGGATGAATTCTCCATAGAAATTAAGGGATTTGGGTTACTTGCAGAGAGGTGTTGATACCTCACATTAGCTGATGATATACAGAGCCACAAAGAACTTAATTTTACCAGACTGCTGAGTTAAGAAACAAAACAGCAACAGCAGAAACCTTTTCTACTGTCATCTTCACCATATTAAATTTTCAAAGGTTCCTCACTTACTCATGGTGAAACAAACCATCTACATTGAAACTCTGAAAGATTCTTATCCTCAGTGGAGAGGAAATTCAAAGCCAAATTTCAGGTATTCACATCATATGTTTCAGAGGCTGAGCCTCTGAAGGCTCTGAGGTATTTTTTAAATAGGGGAAAATAGTGGAGTTTTGGAAAGGGTTTTTTTGTTGTTTTTATTTTAATTTTTAAGAAATCTTGTTGTTCTGTAGTAAATTGTGCCTTCTAGAGCAAAGCTAACGTTTTATCAGATGTAATGGGCAAAAGTAGAGCTGTGACACTAAGTAAGATAAGTGGCATCAAGAAAACAATGAAATAATTTTCAAACACTTTTGACTTTTGATTTCTATTTGAACACTGATTATTAGGCAACTTGTTACAAACTAAATAATTATCATCTGCTGTTTCTACCATCTGACACAACCTTCACTACTAAATAGCTTTTGAAAAAGTGAAATGAGACTTCAGTGCATGTCTTGGTCTCTGAAAGCAAAGATTGACAACTGCAATGCTCTGAACAGGGAAAAGTTGCTACTTTTATGTATTTCATATACTTTTATATACTTCATTAATAGTGACTTCGATCATCAGATATATAACACACAGGACTTTTGCATTATTATACTTAAGGGGAAAAAAAGCTGAATGACTCACAGAAACATAAATGACACCAATCCTGAAAAACTTTAACAACATTTATCTAATGCTCAACTCAGAGAACGACAACTGATTTTAAGAAAAACTTTGCTTGAAAACTGAGAAGGACCAATGCTCTGGGCTTCAGGAGAGAAAACTTTGGCCTCTTCAGAGATCCACTTGGGATAAAGCTATGGAGGGAAGAGGGCCCCAATAAAGCTGGTTTGTCACAACAATCTCATGCTGCACTATAGGCTGGGGACAGTGTCTGGAAAGTGGCCCTGTGGAAAAGGACCTGGGGGTGCTGGTTAACAGCAGCTGAACATGAGCCAGCAGTGCCCAGGTGGCCAAGCAGGCCAATGGCATCCTGGCCTGATTGGCAATAGTGCAGCCAGTAGGACCAGGGCAGGGATTGTCCCCCCGTACTGGGCACTGGTGAGGCCACACCTCAAGTTCTGTGTCCAGTTTTGGGCCCCTCACTACAAGAAAGACACTGAGGGGCTGGAGCATTGAGGACAGCAGAGTTGGGAAAGGGTTTAGAGAGTCAGTCATAGAGAGTCAACAGCTGAGGGAGCTGGGGTTTTTTAGGCTGGAGAAAAGGAGGCTGTTGGGGGGAACCTCATTTCTCTCTACAGCTGCCAGAAAGGAGGCTGCAGCCAGGTCAGGGTCAGTCTCCTCTCCCAGGCAACAAGTGGTAGGACAAGAGGAAATGGCCTCAAGCTGTTTCAGGGGAGGTTCAGGTTTGACATTAGGCAGAAATTTTTCACTGAAGGGGTTGTCAAACATTTAACAGGCTGTCAAGGAATATGATAGATTCATGATCACTGGAAATGTTCAAGAAATGACTAGACTTGGCACTAACTGCAAATAGTTTATGTGACATGGTGATGTTCAGTCAAAGGTTGAACTCAAAGATACTGGAGGCCTTTTCCAACCTTAATGGTTCTATGATTCTATTAATGTTCAAGGCTGACCTCCACCAAGTGCAGGAGTGATCCATCCTAACAAAGAAGTCAGATAAAAATGCCACGGGGCCTGTGTGGATGAACAAGGAGCTTTTTGGTGAGCTCAGAGACAAACAGGTAGCCTACAGAGTGTGGAAGCAAGGACAGGTAACCTGGGAGGTATAAAAAGAGGTTTTCTGAGCCTCCAGGGATTAGGTTAGGAAAGTTAAAGGTGTGATAAAATTAAATCTGGCCAGGGACATCAAGGGCAACAAGAAAAGCTTCTATAGGTATGACAATGGTATAAGGAAGACTAGGGAAAATGTGAACACATTCCAGAAGGAAATGGGAAACCTGGTTACCCAGAATGTGGACAAGGCTGAGGTACTCAATGACATTTTTTGCCTCAGTCTTTACTGGCAAGTGCAAGGACTGGAAGAATGAAAAACTGTCCACTGTAGAAGATGATCAGATTCAAGACCATGTGAAGAACCTGAAGATGAACATGTCCATAGGACCTGAAGAAATGCATCTGCAGATCCTGAGGGAAATACATGGAACAGCTAAACCAATATCCATCATATTTGAGAAGTTATGGGAGTCCAGTGAATTTCCCACTGACTGGAAAAGAGAAATGAGATCTCTCATTTTTAAAAAATAAAGAAAAGGAATACGCAGGAAACTACCAGTCTTTCTCACCTCTTTGAGTGGCAAGATATGGAGCAGATCCTCCTGGAAACTATGTTAAGACACGTGGAAAATCACAAGGAAGTGACTGATGACAGACAACATGACTTCACTAAGGATAAACTGTGATAAAGGAAGAGCAATTGATGTCATCTACCTGGAGCTGTGCAAAGCATTTCACACTGTCCTGCATGACATCCTTGACTCTCAACTGGAGAGATGGGTGTGACAGATGGCCCACTCAGTGGATAAGGAATTGTCTGGATGTTTGCATTTAAAGGCTTGCAGTCAATGGCTTGCTGTCCAAGAGGAGATCAGGAATGGCCAGTGCTCCTCGGAGATTGGTACTAGGACCAGTGCTCTTCAATATCTTTGTTGGTGAAGTGAAGAGTGGAATTGAGTGCACCCTCAGCAAGTTTGCCAGTGACACCAAGACAGGGTCATTCTGTTGACATGCTGTAAGGAAATGAAGTCCTTCAGAGGGAAGGGATGCCACCCAGATAGAGAGGGTGCCATCCAGGGAGAGTGAGACAGACTTGAGAGGTGGCCCAATTATAATATCATGAAGTTCAACAAGGCCAAGTGCAAGGTCCTGCATGTGGGTTGGGCCAATCCCAAGAACAAATACAAGCTGGGAAAATAATTGATTGAGTTGAAAGCAGACCTGAAGAGAAGGACTTGGTCCTGTTGGTTGATGAGAATCTCAACATGGCCCAACAATGTGTGCTTGCAGCCCAGAAAGCCAAACACATGCTGAGCTGCATCGAAGAAAGCACAGCCAGCTCCACTTCTGCTTCACTCTGGCAAGATTCCTGTACCTGGAGTACTGCATTCAGCTCTTTGGTCTCCAATAAAAGAAGGATGTGGACCTGTTGGAGTAACTCCAGATGATGGCCATGAAAATGATCAGATGGCTGGAGCACCTCTCCTATGAAGACAAGCTGAGAGAGTTAGGGTTGTTCAGCCTGGGAAGAGAAGGATCCAGGGAGACCTTAGAGTCCCTCACAATGCCTAAAGGGGGCCTACAGAGGGGAAAAGACTTTATATACAGGCAGGTAAAGATAGGACAAAGGGGAATGACTTTAAACTGAAAGAGGGCATATTTAAATTTAGATTAGATATAAGGAAGAAATCCTTCATATGAGAGTGGTGAGGTTGGAATAGAGGATGTAGATGCCCTATCCCTGGCAGTGCTCAAGGTCAGGCTAGATAGTTCTTTGAGCACTCTGGTGTTGTGGAACATGTCCCTGGCCCTTGCATGGGGGTTGGAACTAGATGATCATTAAGGTCCCAAACCATTACTATCAGTTAACACACAGATTAGACAGAGATGATATTCACCATTGCTTTCCTCCTATTTCAAAGGCATTCTTATTCCTGTTCTCACTTCTGTCTTAGGGGGATACCTTCTAGGCTCCTTCCTCAAATGCTTCACAGTGCTCAAGCAACAAAATGAAATTTGAAGTATTCTTTGTCATTACCAGCTTGACTAAGGCATGAAAAGGGATTGGTGTAATTGTAGGCCATGTCTTGTAGGCCAAAGTCAGGAAAATATTGCCAGGCTTTTGTCCTTAAAGAAGGAATTCTGTACTATGCTACACCACGAAAAGAAATATCACCAGTAATGTGCAAAGTTTATAATGCACAAAAAGAGCACAAGCACCTAAAAGCATGGACTCCTTATACAGCTAACACTTAGAGGTTTAGAAGTCCTCTCCAGATCAATCCCAGCTCTAGATAATTAACCTGCTCTTGATTTCAAGAATAAAAATGTTGCTATATTATTGAGATTAATGCTTTAATTCTTTAATACATTTGCTTTAAAATTGGAGAGCTAAAACTGAAACTCCACCACCTTTAGAGGAGCTAGGAAATCTTTGCAACAGTAAACTGAACATCTCTTAAAAAAAACCCCACAACCCTTATTGTTAGAACACATAAATGTTAACTGTAATACAAAGTTATCTTTAACACAAGGTTTCTCAGGCTTTTGTCCCCATTGTGCTACTAAATTCATTGCTCATTCTTCAAACACCTTTCAGTAAAAGAAAAATCAACAGGTTTTTTACCTGTTTTAAAAGATGTACCCGATGTTTAATAAAAATCTAAATGAAAACATTATTTGAGATAAACAAGTAGGTTTTCAAGATAACTAAGAAACATCTGTAACCTGTATTTCAATTAGCTCCATTTAGTTGTGGCCAAATTTCAGACATTTATACAAGGAGAAGAGATGCAGACGGAAAGCAAAACAAAACGGAAATATAGTTCTTAATTTTTTTCAGGGGAAGCCTCATAATTGAAAGAGCAAGCATCCAGGTTAACAGTTCTAAAAGAATAGCTTTTCTTTTAAAAAATTATCTAGTATGCCATCTCCATTTCAATTAAAGAGCTTGATGATATTTTATCAGATAAATTACAGAATATTATTTTTCTGACTACAAATACTTTGCTTTCAGCATATAATCAGTAAGAGAGAGAAAGTTTGAAATAAGATGCAATATCTGTTATTAGACCACTGATTGAGCCTTACAGCCTTGATCCTCTTCTTATTAGATCAGAAGTCTGAAAACCTCTGTGAAGACCTGAAGATTGTATCTAAGCAGACTGCACAAGTTAATTAAGAAAAACAAGCTTATTTTCAATAGGCTTGTATTTGATACAGGTGGGTCCATCTCTTCACTGGAAAATATTAGAATCCAAAAATAAAAAAAAAGGTTGATACCTATGCCTCTAGACACTCCAAGACTACGGATACACTATTGGCAAAGGCACAGTTAGTAAAAAAAAAAAGGAGAACATGAGTGTGAAACTAAAGCTATTGTAGCAAGTTTAGTTTTGAATACATAAACATACACAGTAACCGCAAAGCTGTTGTCTAAACGTATATTCTGTTTAACAAGATGCTAAGTTTTCCTTTAATAGCATTCTTTGCATTTAACTCAGAATTTGCTGAACAAAAGAAAACAGCTGGATTGAAATTCACAGAAATGAATTTCAGCCGAGCATTTATGAAAGTACTTGAATCCCACTAGGTTGTAGAGGATTAGATGCTTTACTGCCTAGAGATTCCTTCCTCAACATATATTTCACTTAATTTTCTGAAGCAAAGAAGTTTATATATTAAAAGATATGGGAAAATTTACCATACATTTTGCTAGGTGTTATCAGTGTCAAGTAGAACATAATTTCCAATAGCTTTTTGTCTGATTAAATATAACTGAGGACCAAAAGGAAAACAAGATATGAGTCCATTTGCAAAACCATATTGCAAAAAAGATGAAGTCCAAGATTGACCTGAGAAAATAATTTATGGAGTAAAGGAACATGATATATATATATATATCTTACCGTTAAAATAAATATAGCTAATAAGGAGAATTTCAGTAAGTGGATCTAGGTTATTTATGAGGTCCTTGATTTTTCCATTTGTTCTTCTTGCTACATATTCATTGATCTTTAGCTGGGCTTGATCAGCCTTCTTGAAGTTCATAGGATAAGCTTCTCCTTCATAGAAGTTTCTGAGATTACTTAAAAATTTTTCTTGTGGCTTCAGTTGATCAAGCACAAACAGAACATTTCCCATATTCAACTGTAACCCCCCATTCCTTCTGTTTACCATTTTCATGAGTTGATGATAACCTTCGTGTATGTCATTTTCAGAAATCTGCTGCGGGTTAAAGCAAAGGACCCTAAGAATCTGTGTCAGGGTGTCTGATCTGGCACCCAGAGTCAGCATTGCGAAGGCGGTAGAGATGCTCAAAGGAGAGAAGAAAACATTCCCGTTGTTTTCACGAGAAGTAATCTCTTTGTAGAAACAACATGCAAATCGACAAACACTGTTCCTTACACTCGGCCACGGCATGTTTCGGCCTTCTTGTGCTCTTTGATTCTGGTTTCTTACCCCTTGTTGATAAAGCTCATAGCAATAACTGTTGGAATGGATTCCAGCAAGTAAAAGACACAGGAAAAGCAACATCTTCATATTTCTGTGATTCTGTAATAGAAGAAAAGTTACATTTGGCTTACAAATCTTTTCACCTTGTGTTCAGCAATACATCAATCCCTTCTCTATACAGAGTTAGCTTAGCATCAGTTACTCCGAGATGTTTGAATTGAGGGAAACAAGCTTTCTATTTCAAGGAAGCAGACTCTGGAAAATTACTCAACCTACTGAAGAGGTTATGAAATAATAAAAATTAAAGTCAAAAAGGGATGAGGTAATTCCAAAGACGCCCTCATTAAAGTTAAGCTGGAATTCATTTTAAACTGTTTTTTTCTAATATTCTGTTTTCAATGTGGCTTTAAGTGAGGAAAGAGACAAAAGTGCAGGTTTATAGAGCAGAAAGCAAGGGAGACAGTCAAGGATTATCAGCTAAATTTGGAATTTTACCATACCTATATGCAGGCATCTAAGAGAAAGCAAATACACTTCTTAATGAGGAAGTGATGAACATTTATGGTGATATCATAAAGCTTGAACAGTTGAGCACAACTAAAAAAAAAAAAAAATAACTTCCACAAAAATAATAAAAGAAAGAAATAATAATTAGGATGTTATCAGCACCTGGGAATACAGTGCAGCTTATAAAGAAAGGGAAAATGAGTATGTACATAGAACAACAAAAGGAAATGTGTGCCTGCTGCATGCAAAGGCGTGCCCAGCCCAGTGACCGAATCAAATCACCTAAAAACAAAATAAAATAAAAAAAAAAATAATAGAGAAACTCTGGAACAATCACTGTCTTTATCATCAGAAAGATAGAAAAGGGTGGTTTGGCAGAGAAGCCTGCAATGGTTGGAAGTGAAGATGAGTGAGTGAATTCTGGAGGTACGAAGACACTAAAATAAGTAGAGATAGAACAGGAATGCCTTTTCCAGAGCAGCATGGAAGCCATTCATTCCACATCTATGGCAATACTTTCACCTCTAGAAATTAATACTGTATCACAATTGGTTCAATTACTCCTGTCAATAGAGAGAAGTAAAGATGTGGAATTTCTGGAAATCCAAAACTACCTCCAATGGTATGTAATCATTTTACCTACAGAACCTTTTATAAAACAAAGTTCTCTCTAGGGTAAAAATACCTAAGGTTTTTAACTTGCATGGGGAAATGCAGCCTCTGCCTTGTAAAAGCTCTGAATCCTTATCAGCTCCCACCATGATCCCACATTTGTGTTCTCCACCTTCCATCACTTTGTTTCTCCGAAACAAAAAAATTTGAACTCAGAATACTGATTTCAGCTTTACTAATAGATGCTCTAAATTTTCTTTAATTCTCACTCTGAATATTTTGATCATAGAAATGCTACTATCACTAGGAAGCGCCTGAACCCCATGACAAACCACTTTCAGACAGTGAATTTCATATCTAGAACATGTTTAAATTTAAGCTCCGATTTGTTTGTGACTTGTCCCACCAGCACTCTAATTCTTTTAGCCACAATTTCTTTTTTTTTGATGCTCTCTAGATGCTTTAGAGAGCAATCCTTAAGTCCCCACTTCCATTTAATTTCATTTCATGCCCTACATTTGTTATTATCATCAATTTACTTAATTTAAATCACTTAGAAATGCAGTTTTCCTAAGGAGTCATGCCGTATGAATGTGCCAATCTCACAGAGGACATATCTTTTCTGTTTTAAAAAAAAACAAAATCACAATTAAACAGTACAAGAAGCTTTAAGCCAAAACTTGAGTATGAACAATAATAATTTCCTAATTGATTATTCAAAAATTTTTGTCCTGAATATAATTTTTGACAATTTTTCCACTTTAAAAAAAAAAAACCAAAACATTACTTACAGTGAATTCAAAAGGGTCCTGTTGTATTCAGCAGGTCTGCACGGGTCCTTGCTCAGTTGTTTATGCTGCTGAACACAAAGCAGGGTATCCTCTAGTAAAGGTTAAGATCATCTAAGGGCTGTGACTCACACATTATAATTTTAGAGATTAGTATGATGTCGAAACTAGTTTTACTGGACACTTAACTTTACTGAATATGTTTCACATGTGACTTCTTATTATTCATGACTATCTGATCACTCTGGTTAGATTAAATCCTATTTTCCTCAAACTGAACCTATTGTTTGTTAATATTAAACATTCATATACATCTCAGTTGCCTGAACCTATTACTTTATGAAAAAGTCACCAGAAGCAGTAAGTACAGAGAAATATTTTTAACATAATTTGCATAATTTTGAGAATTTCCAATAGTATTGCTGCTACTAAAGCAGGAGGACAAGGCTTAATGTACCAGGACAATCTGAACTTTTGTGATCTACCCTCCTTCGTTTCCTGCATATCCATGGCTGGGGTTGATTGTCTCCAGGTGAAGCCAATGATGACTCTAATAGGTGCAGGGCTTAAAACACAGTTGTGCCACACTAGCAAATGCTGTCAGATGTGTACCTGGCTATCCACTCCCAGACAGGGAATCCACTGGCAGCAAGAGCTGTGATATTGCCTTGTGGGCCACTTGTATGGCCCTGTGCCCAGAGCAGAAGAATGCGGCTGGGATGCCACCAAATGCAGGTGATCGCAGTTACAAGCATGGCCTGGGGACAGGGGGTGGAAGCCGAGGAACACGGGTGTTAAATAGAGCAAGTCTTTAGATCAGCTTAATATCTTATGACCTGGGATGTGGGGAGTGATGCCCTCTGATCGTGTGCCAAGTTCAGCTGGGTCAGATCAGGTATGCCATGCTCAGCTTTACTCCTGAGTGCAAAATGACTGAAGCATCAAGGAAGGGGACTCTGGGGACCACTCAGTTCAAACCCTTGCTCAAACCAGGTCATATATGCTAAGTTGCTCAGGATGCTGTCCTGCTGGGTTTTGACTCCCTCAACAATGGAGACTCCACAAGCTCTCTGGGCAATCTGTCTATTGCAGTGTTTGACACACTGACATGAGAACAGGTTAACAGGCTTTCTCTACATTTAAATGGAACTTCTTGTATTTTAATTTGTGCTCATTGCCTCTTGTCTTGTCACTAGATGCTGCTGAGCAGAGGTTATCTCTCTCTTTACTTGCCTCATCAAAAATGGGTGATTATACATTGTTGAGACCTACACAGGTCTTTTTTTCTCTGGGCTAAACATTACTAGCCTTTACTCTTTTAGCCTCTCCTCATATGTCAGATGCTGCAATTCTTCAGTGACAATTCTGGCATTTTAATAGAGTCATTCCAGTATGTCTATGTGCACTGTGGAGCCCAGCAATAGTTGCAGCTCTCCAGATGAGTGTAGTAGGGATGAGTGGAGAGAAAAGATTTCTTCTGGAGACCTGCTGGCAAAGGTCTTCTTAATGCAGAGCAAGCACATGGAATTACAGACTCATAGAATAATGGAATGGTTTGAGTTTGAAAGGACATCAAAGATCACCTAGTTCCAAGCCCCCTGCCATGGGCAAGGACACCTTCCACTAGGCCAGGTGGTCAAAACCCCATCTAACCTCACCTTGAACACTTCCAGGGATGGGACACCCACAGCTTCTGTGGGCAATGTGTTTCAATGTCTGACCAGTCTCAAAGTGAAGAATTTCTTGCTTACATCTAATCTAAATCTACTGTCTTTCTGTTTAAAACCTTGTCCTATCACTACAAGTCTTTGTAAAAAAACCCTCTGCAGCTCTCCTAATACCTTTGTAGGTATTAGAAGGCCAAAATAAGGTCACCATGGAGCCTTCTCCAGGCTGAACAACCCCAACTCTTCCAGCCTAGAAGACATCTTTGCAGGAGAGATGTCCAAGTCCTCTGGTCATCTTTGTGGACAGGTTATCTTCTGGACAGATCCACATCCTTCTTATGTTGGGCACCCCAGAGCTTATGCAGCACTCCAAGTGGAGTCTCACCAGAGCAGAGTAGAGGGGCAGAATCCCCTCCTCACCCTACTGCCCACGCTACTTTGGGTGAAGCCCAGGACACTTTTGGCTACCTGGGCTGTGAGGGAGTTGAGTTGACTCAGCAGCTGATGTTGCTTATTCATGTCCAGCCTCTCATCCACCAGCACCCCAAAGTCCTTCTCAGCTGGGCTGCTCTGATTTGTTCATCCCCTGCCTGTGTTCATACCGGGGGTTGCCTGACCCAGGTGCAGCCCCTTGAACTTGGTCTTGTTAAACCTCATGAGATTCCCATGGACCCACTGCTCGAGCTTGTCCTGGTCCCTTTGGATGGCATCCATCCTTCAGGCATGGCAATTGCAACACTTGGCTTAATGGTGGTGTCTGAATTTCCTGCAAGGACTTACTGCTGGTAGACCAGAAGCCTCTGATCCCCATGCACAGCATGTCACTTTCTAAAACTAGGGTAATATTTTCTCTCAATTTCCCTTCAAAATGCAACCATTTCCAGGGAGAGACCAACCCTTACTACACACAGAGTGCTGATCTCAATGCTGTTTCTAAGGACAATTGAAATACTAACCACAACAATAAGTCAGCAATATTTTCTATGAGGCAAAGATACAACCAGTGAAAGTTGTTGATGATTACAACCTATCAAGAGGCTCAACAGATTGCAAAAAACCCTTAAACAAGTTGCTTGAGAGGTAAAACTTGGGAAATGGGTGGCTTTGAGGCAGGATACCAGACTCACACATAGTGTGTTCTTCACACACACGACTCACCTGAAAGAGTACTTGAGATACTATTTTCACTGCTTCTTGTATAAATAAGAGCCAAGACTCTTGCTTAGAGCTGGCTTTTAATAATGGGCTGCAGTTTTCATGGTATATAAAAACTGATTTCTGATGAAGGAAGGAAGCCCAATTAAATACAGACGCCATGCTAATGACAAGGTGACGGACAAATGACTAAGATAGATTTGAACACACCTAGGCCACACCTCACGACACTTGCAGGAGAAAGCCTGCTGCTGAACATGAAAAAGATGCCCTATGATTGAAAAGAAAGCAGAAAAAATCAATACAGTTTCAATTTCTATGAATAATGTGAATCACTGTACATTAATATTAAAGAAAGCCCAAATTTTTCTTTCATGTTTCCAGTGTCAAGCCATGACAGGAAGGAAGGTAAAGGAAAGGGTAACAGGTATACAAAGGTAACATCAAATACATATAATATATGTATTTGATGAAAAATCTTCAACAACCAAAAAAAGGATTTTTATCATAATTATAAGCAGAATATTGATTTACGAATAGTTTAGCCATTTTGCTGAGTTTTGAAGATTGGGTTATTTCAGTGCAATGTTGCATATATTGAAGATATGATACAGATAGTGAACAGGGAATTTCCTCATTTACACTGGGAACTTTTCTAAAGGTTCCACAGACCTTACACTCCTAACACTGAACTGTTCACAGGTAGTTAAGCCCCAGCTGGCAAAATTTAATGTAAATACATGTGCTTTGAGCCAAGAAGTTGAAAGAGGTTTGTTTATGCAAGGTTTCTCTCTCTGCTATATATAGTAACCATTGATGGCACGAGCAGAGTATTCTACAGCATAAACAAGGCCTCAGAGACTCTCCTTAGCCTGTGCTAAACCACAGATACCAGGTGTGTATATATCTTCAAAGGGATGGAGGAATTTCTTAATTTGTTGTCTCATTGAAACTAAAGCACTTCCTCATAACCATAATTAAAAAAGGGAGGCAACATGGACTGGAAAACAAATCTACCTTGAGTTGTTCTTTTCTGAACCTAGTAATACTTTCTCCTGAAAACATAGTAGGGGAGAGTGTGCAGGCTTTGTAAACTGTGAGGTGTGATCAGTCTGATTTAGGGCTCCTGTTTCCTTACAATAATGTAAATATGATCTTTTATAAACAGCTCAGGTCTTGATGAATCTCTCAAAAATTATTGCTTATTAAGTAGAGCACTGTTAGAGATGACCTACAGAGATAGTAAGCACTGCAAGGCATCTCCATTTCATTATAGGACTTTTCCAATTCTTCTAGTCCTAGGATTTCCTAGCAGTAAATCTATTACACTACAGAACAAACAGGTTGAAAAGTTCACCAAACTATCAAAGTTTGGGATGGCTTGGAATTGGCTGGCATGTCCACAGTTTCTGTTCCCGCAGCTATTTGAAGCATTCCTCCACCTGAGAGCCTCACCCTGACAGCATTTGTTTGGGCAAAATTGTCACAGGCCCACACTTTTTTGAGTTCAATAGAATTAATTTTCTTATTCTAAGAACCTTTAAAGAGAAATTATAGAGAAACATAAATCCAAATAACTGACAAAAACTACCCCAATCCCCCAAAGGCTGAAATGTTCTTTTCCTTAAAAGTAATTTATTTTTTTTTTCCCCAAGACCTTTCTCAAACTCTTTTTCATCACTCAATGAAAGAGAGAATATGTTGTCCCCAGAATCCTGGTCGAAGTTTCCCTAAATTTCTGGTCTCTTCCTTCTCTTTAAGCAGCAGATTAAAAGTCACATTTTGCCTACATTCTCTCTTCAAGGACCTGTACTATACACGAACAAATAAACACGTTTTATTCTTCAATATTTCCTGAATACACTTAGTGATACCTTATCTATTACTGGGAATGCATGGCTGTATGTAAATACATACAACACTCTTGTAACACCACTACAAGCTTTTCTTGAATTAGGTCACTATTTGCAAACCCAACAGTCATTTGTTGGACAATAAAACACTTCATTTCAGGAACAGAGCAGAGATGGCTGTGCCATGGCGGTTGTTCTCCCTTCTGCCCAGCTCCCCACCTTTCTTTCCTTGGAGAGGACATAGGTAAGGATCCCACCAAACTTCTGTCATCTCTTCTTCTGCAGAGGACTCAACAGAGCCATACAGTATAGAATAGAATCGTAGAATCACAGAGTCATAGAATGGTTTGGGTAGGAAGAAATCTCAAATATCATCTCACTCCAGCCCTCCTGCCATGGACAGGAACACCTTTCACCACACGAGATTTCTCAGCCCCCATCTAACCTGGCCTTGAATACTTTCAGGTATGGGCCATCCACGACTTCTCTGAGCAACTAGTTTCAATGCCTCACCATCCTCACAGTAAAGAATTTCTTCCTAATATCTAATCTAAACCTACTCTCTCTTAGTTCGAATCCATTCCTCCTTGTCCTGTCACTACATGCTCTTGCAAAATGTTCTGTCTTTCCTGAAGGATCTCTTCAGGTACTGCAAGCCTGCGATCGTGTTACACCAGAGCCGTCTCTTTTCTAGGCTGAACAATCGCAATTCTCTGAGTCAAAGAATCTCTTATGAGAGGATCTCCATCCCTCTAATCACCTTGGTGCCTCTCGTCTGGATTCGCTCCAACAGGTCCATGTCTTTCTTGTGCTGAGGACCCCAGAGCTGGATGCAGCATTGCAGATGGGGTCTCATGAGGGCAGAATAGAGGAGCAGAATCCCCTCCCTTGCCCTGCTGGCCACACTGCTTCGGATGCAGCCCAGGGCACAAATGGCTTTCTGGGCTGTGAGTGCACATTGCCAGGTCATGTCCAGCCTCTCATCCACAAGCACCCCAAAGTCTTTCTCAGATGGACTGCTCTGATCTCTTCATCCCCTGCCTGTGTTTATACCAGGGGTTGCTCTGATTCAGGTGCAGCACCTTGCACTTGTTCAACCACATGAGATTCCCATGGGCCCACTGCTTGAGCTTATCCTGGTCCGTTTGGATGACACCCTGTCTTCAGGTGTGTCAACTGCACCACTCTGGTGCCATCTGCAAATCTGCAGAGGGTGTCCTCGATCCTTCCATCCATGTCATTAATGAAGATATTGAATAACACTGGTCCCAGTACAGATCCCTGAGGGATGCTTTGTCACTGAGGTCCATCATGACTCTGAGCCATTTACCATGACCCTCTGGATCAGACTGTCCAGGCGATTTCTTATCCATCTATCAGCCCATTCATCAAATCCATCTCTCTCCAGTTTAGAGAGAAGGATGTTGAGGGGGACTGTGTCAAAGGCTCTACAGAAGTCCAGATAAATGACATCTGTAACCCTTCCCTGACCCACTGAGCAGTCACTCCGTCATAGAAGGCCATAGGCTGATGAGGCAGGACTTGCCCTTGGTAAAGCTCTGCTGGCTGTCCCAAATCACCTCCCTGTGCTTGCTGTGCCTTAGTAGAGCATCTAGGAGGATCTGTTCCATGATCTTCCCCAGGGACAGAGGCGATGCTAACAGGTGGGTAGTACCCAGGGTCCATCTTTCTATCCCTTTTGAAGATGGTACAATGTTTCTGTTTTTCCAGTCACCTGGGTCTTCACCTGACTGCCATGACTCTTCTAATATCATGGAGCATGTGGCTTGACAACTACATCAGTGAATTCCCTCAGGAATCCCTGACTTCTCTATCCTCTTTTAGCTGTTCTTGCTTTCCTAGCCAGAAGTAAGGACACCAGGGAAGGAGGCAGGAAGAATAAGGAATTCTAGATACAATGGGCCTCCTCTCTATAATACCTCTTCTACTGAGTAAGAGAGCAAATCTCACACTCCTTCACACACAGTCATCCCCTGAAATTGAGCCTTTCCAGTCCTCTCTTCTCATGCTCTTTAAAATCCCCCATCCACTACCAGAAGCCCTCCAAGCATCAACCCCACTCCAGTTACTACCTCCTTAAGAGACTCACTACCAAGTTCCTGTCAGCTCCACTGGCACCTTTTACCCTCAGCTTCAGCATCTCCTTTAGAATCAGTGTTACACAAAGGGAAGAGCAAAAGGTCAGGACAAGATATAGGTAGCAGTTTGCTTCAAGAAAGCTAAAGAACCATCACATTGAAGAACTAGTTTACTTGCTGCTTCTCCTCAAAACCCTAGGATTTATTTCTCCCATGAAATTAGCTGCCTTTATCCTCAGCAGGTCCTTCTGTTAAATATGACTGTCCTGCTACAACCCCCCCCCCAAATCCCTTCATTTTTCTCTTCCAAAAGGTCTGTGAAACACTGACCCACAGTTCATATCCTTGGCTATTTAAATGGCTTGCTCTTTCAAATTTTTCTTCGATTTGCCTTTGGTGAAGTTTTACAGCTTTTAGGTTTCTATCTGCTGAGAAAATTTGCATATTTTTTCCTGTTAGTTTCAAGAATCTCATTATCTCATTGTCCCATAACGCTTTGATATTAGACACTAAGACTGTTGGCTTTCTAGCGTCAGCCCTTATTGTCAGCTCTTGATATTTTAAGTAAATGTGGAGGCAAAAACAGTACAGAGAAAATCCCCTATATTCAGAATGAGCTGACCACCAAGAGAAAAGTCCCAATATTAAATTAATAAACCATACATAGACAATCATACCAAGAATATCTTGATTCCTTTTTCTTACTTACTCTCTCCAGCTTTGACTTCCATTCTGAATGGCTTTCTCAAAATAAACAAAACTAAAGAGTCTTGTGTCCTGCACAGATAAGCAGTCTGGTGGCAATTCCAAAGTCTTCAACTACATTAGAAAGAAACATCAACCTGGAAAAAAAAAAGTGTGTTTACTCAGGCACCAGATATTAGCAATAAATCCCCAGGCATTTCATATCAAAGAAACATCAGTAGCTGTTTTTTAAAGAGCATGCAGACAACACATACTTCACAGCATTACTCTGTCAGCACAAACAACAGAAACCAAGGCAGAAGAAGAGTTCTTTTCTTTTGTGAGGGACAAGATCAAGTTCTGAAGAGTTTCATTAAATGGTGAGCTATCTGAATATCATTGAGCATCAATTATCTAATTACTTTGGAAACAGGTGGAAGAATTTAATTATGAACTATTGTTCATGCAGTGTACTTGAAGTTGTTTGATACATTAGCGTTTGACACGGGGGCAGGAGGGAAACATCAAAGATTAATCTGGACTTCAGCATCATACTTTCTGGAACTACTTCTAGTAGTGTCACCACAGATATTACCAGCTGCTGAGGGCAATTAAGAAGTTGTGCTTCACAAAGCAAATACTGCTTTCCATGTAGGACTGAAACATGAAAAGGACATGTTTTACTGTGGGATCAAAGAGAAAAGAAAACTAAGAAAACAGCTGTAAGGAAGTAGGGCTTAAATATAGATTTTCCCACTTGGGCAATTTACCCTGGAGATTGCCGTGTTGTGCAACAGATCACTTTGTAATGCCAGAACTGAAAGCAAGACAACTGAGGCAGAGAAATGCTGAGAGGTGCAGGCCTCTAGACTTCAGGCTAATTATGCTGATGTGGCTGCACTACTGCTCAAATATGACAATTGAGCTCTACACAGCATGATCCTTGCTCCCTTAGAAATCCCTGCAAACAGCTGTTTTGAACAGAGTAAACATATTCTGGGAAGCAAGAAAATCTAGCTCATGATGCCTCCTGTGACAACCAGCCCAAGGCAATGCAGATGTTACAAAATGAAAAAAGAAGCAAAAATGTAATTGATGATACAGCTTTGGAAGAATTGACAAGCCACAGCAGTTGTATTAGCATAGTAAGGTCCTTGTCCTTGCTGACTTCTAATGCAAAGGATTTTTCCATAGAAGCACTAGGTAATATTGCACCAGGAGATGAATTACTGATAATTAGAAAACAGAGAGGTCATTGCTCTTTGTAAATTGGATCCTGGTGCATAGACCTATTTGATGATTAAAACTCTGAAATTGCAACTGAAAAACTTTGGGGAGTGGAAATCATACAAATGAAATCCAACAAACTGATGAGCGGGGATGAAATACGTGAATTACCTGTATGGATAAAAAAATTGAGGGAAAAAAGTATACTACTTCCTGAAAGCAGGGTCTTTAAATGTATGTAATACCCTTGAACTCATTGGAAAGGGAAATAAAACAACAGAGCAAAAACCTGAGCATGTGTCCTTGAGCAAAACACTCCATGGAATGCAGATTGTATCTTAGAGTTGACCTCTTGATGGGACATACTTTGGACTTAGGAGAACATACTTCTCAGCAAGGCACATCTTTTACTTCACAAGAAGCAACTTCTTCCCTGTTGGAAAGCTGCAGTTGAAGACTTATTCACACTGGTTGAAAAANAAAAATAATTTTTTTTTTTTTTTTCCCCAAAGTATTATTTTTACTCCTGTGAAATAGTCTTAGGGTGAAATATTATAGCTACACATGTGGTTGTGCTACTTGTCCATTACACCAAGTGTATGAGGAGTTATGCTGTTTCCAGCTATGCTGTTGCAACTATATGCCCATGTAGTCAGGAGACTGAACTCCATTACATTAGCTCTGACAGACTGAAAAGTTTAATTCTGTTCTGAACTTTTCACTTAGCAATCAACAAGCAAACGAGCAAAACGGGATTTGTCAGATGCAGATATTCAATTTAGCAGAAAACAAACACTTTGAATACCTTTAATA
>WAAG01052407.1:0-46671 GCA_013390105.1 Tichodroma muraria
CAAGTGTTACTTGGATTAACACAAAAGCGTTAATTTTGCGGTGAATTTACTTTGGGAAGCATAGACAACTGTGGGGTTAGAATAATCTAACTGACTATAAGCAGGTAAATGCTTATAATCTGGACTTTCAAGGCTCAGAAATACTTTCAGAAGCTCAACATTTCTGCATGAAGCCTAAGAACTGAGCTATACACAGCATAACTCACACAGGGAATAACTGTGTGAGTTATGCTGTGTATAGCTCAGTTCTTAGAATAACATAACTCACATAACTCACACAGGTTCACAGGAACCTGAACAGCAGGGAAATTGTGTAAGGTAATATCTTACTGATATTAGCCCAGTTTTGTGAATATCCCACTCACCTGAAGCAAAGCCCATAATATACTGCCTGGACTTAGAGACTGTGGACAGTGCATTCATTGATAGAGTCAAAAATCATCAGACATAGGTATCCATATCCTGCTATGCCTGCATTTTAAGGAACAGCATTAAAACAGCTAAGTTATTTTTGTCCAGATCAAGTAGATCGCAGATGTGGAAAATTAGGAAAGTTCCATTTTTATGTGTGTAATTGACCTCACAGTGATCTGGGGATGTACTCATATCCATGACTTGTAGCTCTTCAGACCAAGAACATGTCCTGGATGCTTAAGACAAGGGTTTTTCCACACCCCCCCTCCCCAATTCTTTTACTCCAACAGGTCTAATAAAACACTTTCTCTACAGTCCTTGTGTCAGTCACATTTTAAAGCCTTTGGAGCTACAATATTATTCTTGCCTGTATTTTGCTGTTTGCATGCCTAGTGTGCCCATTACTAGAGGAGTTACTTCATACTCTCTTTTCCTCCCTAGGCTGAAGTTAGAGGACCTCTGGTCTGCCAAGAGGACAGATTTGTCCAATATGGAGTTGTCTCTTGGGGACTGGACTGTACCCAGCCATCAAAGCCTGGATTTGCCCGAATTCCTGGTTTTGTTTCTTGGATCAAGAATGCAGTGTCTTCCCACTGAATCTGGATGCAGGCTAATTTTTCTGGAAAGCAGTCCCTGTGTCAGAAACAACATTCCAAGTATGGCTTTATGACTGGTTTTAAAAATTATGTAATAATTCATAGGAATCCTAAATAAATACCACTACTGGCTGAGTGTAAGTAGCTATTGCAAGCAATAGCCAAGCTGACCAATTGCTACTGTCTGTCAGAGCATCCCTGTTGTGCCTGTGTGAGTCAACCATGGTTGCATGTGACAGCAGCTGTAAGGCTCCTACTACACCCCTGTTACATTCCAAATACTTAAATCCAGGAATTAAATTGAAGGTTCCTTTACACTAGTTGGCACAAAGAGAAATCCCAACCACATACTCTCAAGAGGTAAAAAATCACACAAAAGCTCACTGGCAAAAACATAGAAAATAAAGGGATTTTGGCAGAAGGATTAAATATGGCACCATACTCAACATAAAACCACTTATCATAGCATTACTTAGCATTAATATAGTACTTAGCATTTACTCAGCCCATTTCACCTAGAAACCTTTAAAACTATGAGATCTTATGTTACCCACAAAGTTCCATGAGAAGAGAATTAGGATAAGAAATGGAGAGAGAGAGAGGAAGACAGAAGAGAATTAGAAAAACACACGTAGAGCTACCACCTCTTAGGATTCCATTGTGCGTGAGATAGGAACTCCTGGAAGCTGGCAGGGTCGAGACCATGTGCTGGCCTTGTGCTCCATCTATTAAACCTCCAAGGACCTTTCCCCTAAGGAAAGACTTCCAGTGGCTTAGCCAGTCAGGGGCTGGGCAACCACCACCCCCCCATGTCATTGATTGATTGATTGATTGATTGACAGTTCTGCCAAGGCTGGAGGGGGTCAGGGGGCAGGGCAGGGCACCACCTCACCTAGCAAGACATAAGTAGGCATTCCAAGCACCCCAAAAAATGTCTCAAGACACTAAACTTATCCAGTCTCTGACAACGATCTTTGCGTCTCAAGGCATGGACCAGGACCACCGCACTGGAACCTCTCATCTTTTTGTCTGATCAGGGTACCTTTCCTCTCCTGGTCCCATCTAGCAGGCAGGGTAGAAAGCCAAGTAGAGGAAAGCATATTGGAACACATATAATGGGCAATTGCTATACCAATAAAACCTAATTAACATCTTTTTATGCAGTTCATTCCCCCCACCGTCCCATGAGTCCAAAAATCACAGGATAATCAGGCTCCAGAAGACGAGTTCATGCAGCAGTCTTTCAGCACCTAGAGTCCCACAGATCATCTGTGATTCCCTGTGCTCCTGCAGGCATCACTTTCCTACTCTGAGGTTTAGCATTCTCTAATATTAGATAATTTACACAACTATTTGTGACACTTGTTGGACTTGTAAGCTGAGTTCCAAAAAAAGCTTGGCAAATTCAATTTAGGCCACCTTGCCTTTTGGACTCCACAATCTTACATGTCCCGGTAGCCCTACAACCCAAACAAATACCCATGTCCCAGATCACCACCCTTATCCCTCCCATCAAGCAGGTTGCAGGAAGATTCCCAGAACCTGTACTCAGAGAGATAGAAAAGGTCAGTGGACACCATGGGAAACCACATACAGTACAATTCTACTAACTAAAATGATCTGGATTGCCTCATGGTGGGAATCAAAGATAAAGTAACATTTATTCCAATCTTCTCAGCATATCATTTTCAGCGTCAAGATTTCAGACCATAAGCCTTTTCAACTTAACCAAACCCTTCAGTGGGTCTCCAACTTAAACCTTTCTTTGAATTCTTCCCTGTCTACAGCTGGAAAGAATCAGGAGCTGGGTTAGCGTGGCCTTTAGTGATTGATTGATTGATTGATTGACAGCTCAGCCAGTCTGGGGGTCTGGGTGCGGGGCACTGTCTCACCAGAAGCAAGGCCTGACCCATCCTCAACCACAGATGCACCGGCATTGGTTTGAGACACTCAACTTATCCAGTCTCTGACATCCACCCCATATCTCAAGACAATAGACTGGAACCAGTGCACCGGGACGTCTCCTCTCCTGCTCCACTCTAGAAGATAGAGAAGAAAGGAAAGAAGAGGAAAGCATGCTGAAACTCTTGTAAGGGGCAGCTGCTATTCATAAATCTAATTAATAGCCCTTTATGAAGTTCATTCCCCCCAGCATCTCTTGGGTCCAAAAACTGCAGGAAAGTCAGGCTGTGGGGTGGGAGTTCATGCAGTAATCTCTCAGCACCCAAAGAGTCAAGCAGATCATCCATGATTTCCAGCATGCTCTTGGAGGCGACACTTTCCTTCTGCGAAGTTTAACATTATCTAATATTAGATAATTTATACAACTATTTTTGATACTTGAACTTGGAAGCTGGGGGTGGTTCCAAGGGATTTTTTGTCTCAGGCCTGATCTTTAAATTTTGGAATGAATAACAATGATTTGGGAGAAGGCCGACAGGTATCAGCTCCTTCTTGGGCACTGTTAGGAAGCCCACCACTTCCCACACACTCCCAGCACTTCTATCACATGGTGGAACTGGGAGAGGGACCAGTCCTCCCCCCTCTAACAAGCTTAAACTTTTCATGCAATACAAAACAGTGTGGTTAAAAGACTAGAGTTCTTTTCCATGTGCTTTCTCTTCAGAAAGCTTTATTTCATTTCCGCAGTAAAATTTTCAAGAAGTCTCTGTCCTTGCAATTTTACTAATTCTGTTGTAGGGTGTGGTATTATCATCTTCAGCTCTGCAGTTTGATATGCTAATTCCTTAACAAAAAGGCAGGGCTGAGTATGAGTGTCCAAGGGCACATAATTATTATGAAAATCAATATGATAATAAAATGATCAATATGATAATGATCATTATGAAATCAATAATGATAAATCAACCACATGCTAAAAAATTCCTATGTGCCATTTGAATGAAAATGACTTGGAGACAGGCTATGCACACCTAAAATGCTACTCTGCATCGAAGCTTTGAGCACCCCAAATTGGTCAGTAACCAGTCAAGCTTCACATGGCACCTCTCAGCATGCCAGAGAGACACTGCCTCAGTAATAATGGCAAAGTGACAATGGCTCACGGCAGAAGGCAGTAATGGTGCCCCTTCACATCTGAAATATTTGCATCCAATGCCATCCATGACACGCCCTGATGGCAATGTGGTTGTTCAAATCCAAACCCATGTCCTGAAGCCAGGGAAGTCACAGAAGTTGCAGCAGAAAGGACACCCTGGTACCTGCAGTCTCAGAGCTGCTGCACTGCGCTGGAAGGAGAGGCAAGCAGGCTGCACAGTACTCAGGGGCTGCAGCACAAAACAACAAAATGAGAGCAAGCTAGCACCAAGAGGTAGTAATCATCAGCTCTAGTAGCTGGTTGGATAATCAGAGGTAATTGTTTATGCAGAAGAACTTAGTAAATATTTCATTTTGAACCATGGTTGACTCCCCAAATGTGGAGGTCTTGGGAGTGTTTCATGTGCTTTTTGACGTGGGGACTGGATTCATAAACATCAGTAAATAACTGAAGGCCACATATGAGTCACTGCTTAGGCACATTGCAAATTTTTGATTTAACAACATTTTGATTTAGGAAACCCACAGGGTTATTGTGGATTTTATGCAGTGTAAATGCTTCTTTTACTATGTACTTGCCTGGGAACATAAGTTGTCAACATAAAAAAGCTAGAAAGGTGCATTTCATTTTTGTTCCTCCTACTCTTGTAATTCTCTGTCTTGTTTATAAAGCCTTCCACTAATGTATTTTATTTGGAAGCTTAATAACACAGACAGCACAGTGGAAAAGAATCTTTAACTAGAGGCTTCTGAGAGGCAGAACAAAGTAACAGAAGGATGAATATCAGTCTCTCTTGACTGGAAGCAAATAAAACCCTTGTGACAGTCTCCCTGCCACTGCTCTGCTACTCGTGGAAGCAAGGAAAATAGTCCTTAGCAAAGTACATGTTTTTGTTGAAAATGTAAAAAGCAAAATACTGAGCATAGTGAATAATATGTCAGTGATTCACCTTCCTCTTTCATGTATGTATTCTTTTTTCCATACCGTTCTTCTGGTCACTTTACGCCCACCCAGTACTCCTTAGGCTTTGAACTCTCGCTTACTCAAGCTGTCAAATTCCTACGAAGGAGAAGCCTTTATCCAGGACTATTTTACCAGCCACAAGGAAAATGAAATCTAGGTACCTGAACCAAGACATAGCATTGGTTTCTGTAGAAAATTAAAAACTGAACTTTTCCTCTATGATTTGGCTGCTGCAAATCATGGGTGCGCCAGGAATATAGCCGAGTGATATACAGGTTGCAAGAGACACCTGGAGGTGAGCTCATCCCAACACCTGCTCAGAACAGGTTCAGGTATGTCAAATTGCTCAGTGCCTTGTTCCTGTCAAATCTGAAATGCCCCCAAGGATGAAAATCCCACATCCTCTCTGGAGTCCTGTCCCAGAATCTGAATACCTCGGTAGAGGAGTAATTTCTCATCATATCTAACCTTAACTTGTTACAATTTGTATCCTTGCATTTTGTCCTTCACCTGCTGCTCCTCCAGGATGACTCTGGGTCCATTTTCCTCAGCTTTTCACACGGCAATAATATCCCAGCCTTTACTCTTTCCAGAGTAAAGATGCTTCTTCACCTTCCTCATACACCACATGGCCCAGCCTTCCAGCAGCTTGGTGGCTCTGCACCTCCAAGGCTGGGTCCACTGCACTGTCTTCTACCAGCAAGGCCAGAGGTGGCTGTGGCAATCCAGATGTGGTCTCACAAGCGCTGAAGAGTGAGGAATCCCTTCCCTCAGGCTGCTGGCCGAAGTTCCCGCTATAGGGCTCTCTATGGGCTGTATAACCCAGCTGGCCTTTTCTGTAAGGACGCGATGTTGTCCCGGCCTGAGCCGAGGGACTCAGGCCAGCTTCTGCACCGTTGCTTTCTGCACATTTGGCATCCAGTCTGTGCTGGCGCACAGGGCTATTCCTGCTGCACGCAGCACTTTGCCTCTGTCGAGCTCAATTTGCAGCTGCACACGCGGGCAATAGGTGGCACCGATGGACGATGTAGTTCGTCCCCGAGAAAACGTCACTGGGGGAGAGCAAGGCGGAGAGGAGAAACTGGGATTGTGTGCTCACTCGGAGCAGCGGCCAGGCAAGGACGAGCAGACATGTGGCGGGAGGTCCTTCCAAGCGCATGGTGAGATCTCCTCGGCACGGGGAGGAGGGACTCCAGACGGGGCTCCCTGGGGTTGGGGATGGGAGAAAGCCCCGGCAGAGGCACCAGGTCATCGGAGAGTGGGAGCAGGCAGCTGAGTTCTGCTGAGCATGAGTGCGGAGGACGTGTTGATCGACCGGGGCTTGTTTTGTGTCCTTTTGTGTGCTTCTGGGACAGGCTTGCTTTGCTAGCAGTGCAGGGCTTGTGCTACTGCCTTGATAGCTGGTTTCACACCTCTGGTCACCGACCTCCAGGATGTAAGTGCGGGGGGATATTCCTACCTGTTGCATAAGCTGTTTGTTCTTAGGAGCCCTGTTCTTCCATGTTCGGAAGTGATTTAAGGAAGAAAAATCACATGTAGGCTGTCTCAGCAAGTGTTACCAAATTGCCTTGGAGTCTACTGGGATATCCAGTACAGGATCCAGGTTCTACACTTCAGGCAGCAGAGAGAAACATTTCTAGGTGATAACAAACACGCAGTGGACTTGGTTTTCCATGGGTTAGCAAGTAATTTTCTTTTTTTTTTTGCATTTTTTTTTTTGCATTTTTTTTGTTTGTTTTCTGAAAGTGCTATAATTATTATACCAAAGAAGTCCCTAATGCAGCTGCATTCCACAAGGCAGAGCAACAAGACTTACTTCTGTTGTTGCTAGATTTTAGATTGTGCTTTTGTACTGGAATCTACTAGGCTTAAAGGGAACCGAAGAGGGTACTTTCTTTTTCAGGCAGGCAGGGGATACCTAAAGGCTTGATATCCAGTCAGGAGTAGCTAAAAGTATCAAAGGTACAGCAGCTCATTAAACTCTGAACAGGGAAGGGTCCCACAAGCTCTGCTGGTGCCAGCCCTGCACCAGCACGATCAGCACCACATGGCTGGCAGCAGCATAACCCTGGAGCACGGAATTGCCCTTCTGAATCTGTGCACCTATTGCAACACAGCAAAGTAAACGATTTTCTAGGCTGAAGTTACACAGCTGCTCACAGGATGAAACACTGCAAGGACACCTATGCAGTTGTTTACTGCCTTTTATCTAAATTGTGCTGAAGGAGGGAATATTATGGCAACAAATTATCTAGCTAAAGCACAGCCCAGAAACACTGTCTCTTTGTGCAGAGGCAGAGCTTTGTGAGCCCCTCTCTGCCCATCCTATCCAAAGAGTAGGAAAAATAATGGCAGATGTCGCCAGGTGGCTAAACAGCTTGTGATCACATCCCTGGGCAATGAGTGGTGCTGGCTGGGCACATTCTTTGCACCATCCACAAGGGCTGGAATGGAACAACACTATCAGGATCTTTCTGTAAGGATCTTTCTGTTTTTTCCCCTTTTGTAGGGAGAGCATCTTGTCCCGGCTCAGGTGAGTGGAAGAGCTGTTCTGTGCTGCTTTCTCCTCCTTTGGTTAGTGCCCTGATTGGGGCACAGCATCATTCCTTTTGTACTCTGGATGACAACAGCAACAAAATCTTCACTCACAGCCCCCTTGCAGCTCCCTGCAGGAACCCCAGACACTTCTACTAATCCCCAAGGGAAGCTGGAGAACTTGAAACACAAGTTGGAGGGATGGGAAGGTACACTACGTTTAGGACTGCATGTCTGTCAACTCCAGCTCTGGTAACTTAGTTCCCACACCTCAAGTCTGGGACCTTGTTGTTTAGAACAGAAAAAGGGCACCAGCAGATACTCCTTACTTGACAGCTATGGGGGAGAGCCAGGATTGTCCTAAGAGATGATTCAATCTGTATGGGAGCTGTGTATGAAGCACTGGCAAGAGAAGCATGTCCAGCACATCCAGCTCTCTTCAGCAGCTGAAGACTTTTGTCTCTCCTCCTGCTCCTCAGCTCACTGTGCCCATGCAGCTTTTATTCCTGGACAAGCCCAGCTGCTACTGTTTCGTTCACTGCAGTACCTGCTTCAAAGTAGATTGGCCCATATCCTATTGAACTTTGTTCCCCTGGGCATCCTGGTTCACAAGGAAAGGGACAAGGAAGACTTGTGATCAGCAAGTCCTGATCAGCAAGGACTTGAGACCCCTTAGAAGCCTTGGTAGATAGAACCCTTCCCCAAATCTTACCTGTGACCTTAAAAAATAACAGAAATGCCCAGTCCCTGCTGGCTGCCTGGGATTTGTAGGCATTTGTCCCTGCTCACCCAATGAATGTGCAAACAAGCCTCAGCATAAGTCCCTTTGACAGTGCTGTTGTTGAGCACAAGCAATTTCGTGCCTCCCCAGGTCTTTTGAATATTCTCAGAAGAATGCAGTCCTGGTCCCTGCAGCCGCCCTGGGGGTTGGAGGGATGCTGCTTTACTGGCTCAGATCTGGACGCAAGATCAAGACTATTGACATGGGCGATGGGTGGTGGGGCTCAGGTGAAAGGCCCCTCAAAGGGAAAGAAGACGCAAGCATCCGTCCCTTCAAGATTGAAACATCTGACAAAGAAATCGAGGTACCGCTGGCTGGGGGGTAAGGAGGGGCAGAAAGCTGCCAGGGGGAGGGAGTCTATCACCCACCTCACTGCTTCGAGGTGATACCTTGGGGGTGACCGCAGGGCACTTCCATGTGCCAAGGCAGCTACCCAGCTCCATTAGAGGGTGCTCTGGCTCACCATTCTTTATGAAGGGTATTTGAACTCCGGTCCATTGCAATGTCCCCTAAGGACTTTTTGAGACAACAGCTCCTCTGTGCAAGCTGGGGCTTCTCCTGCAGAAAGGTCACGCTCTGAGCAGCAGACTTTGACAATGGGTCTGCAGATGGTGAAGCAGGGCAGGAGGGCATTGGGACAGCAGTGGCGCCAGTAGGGCAGGACTGAGGGGCTTCCACAGAGGAAAGAGCTGTAAAGCTGAAGAGGGATGGCATCTTGACTGAGTCATAAGTCCTCCATCCCTGCATGCCTGTCTCTAATTATCTGACCAAGTAGCAGCCAGCAGCTCAAGATGAGATTTTTATTCTTCCAGCCAGCAGTGCTGCCAAGCTCCTAGGGCCAAAAATCCTGAAGTGAGTTAGCAGCAAGCCAAGAGTAGGACCCAGTACTCCTGGGTGCCCGTGGGGAACTTGTAACCTGTAGAAAATTGTATTCCCCCATTTAAACAATTCAGCCGGTCATGTAGAGTATGGCCCTTCTTCAGGAGGGCTTGTGGTGTCCCAGAGAGTGATACAGAAGCCAGCAGAGCCAGGAGAGCCTGTCTGTGCCTGCCCTGGCACAGGGCACATGCCAGCAGCTGGCCAGCCTGGCAAGAAGGGCTCCCTTCCACAGGATCTGCACCGGCGCCTGGATCAGTTCCGCTTTACACCGCACGTGGAAGGAGCCGCCTTCCACTACGGCTTCAACTCCAGCTACCTGCGGAAGGTGGTGGCCTACTGGAGGAATCAGTTTGACTGGCGCAAGCAAGTGGAAGAGCTGAACAAATACCCCCACTTCCACACCACCATTGAAGGTGAGGGGTCCTCTGTGGCTTGAACAGGTCTCACTCGGAAATGCACAGCGAGAAGGGGGAGATGTAAGAAGTGGCAATATTTGAGATAACCTATGCCTAACAGCTTAGTGATAGGCATGAAATACAACTAGTGGAGTCTCCATTAATAATGACCTTATAGGGATTAAGACCATTACACAGTGGCAATAGCTTTAGGTCTGCTTCAAGATGGGCTTCATCTGGCTCTGAACCCGTGCTAACTAAATGATGAGGTGCTCTTCAGCAATTGCCTTGAAGCCACCTTTGAAAACTGCAAAATTTAGCCAGACTGAGGCTAGAATATCCCTCCCCACCACCCAGTTTAGCCAGGTGAGTTTAGCCAGACTTTACATAAATGATCTCTAGATTAGGTCAGCCAGACTTCACATAAATGATCTCTAGGTTAGACTTCTATCATGCCCTTTTTCATGTTTCTCTTCTAACTACTGTAATATCCTTGCATGTATCTTACCCACATTATGCTATTCATTCAAATGCAGCTCATATACTCTGAGACCAGTTTCTCAGGAGGTGGATGCTAATCTCCAGTGTCCCCAATATCTGTGGCTGGGGTCAATATCTCTGTCTGTATGTAAAAGGTGAGACAACAGATACTATGCCAGGCATCCCCTTTCAGCCAGGCATCTTCTTGCAGTAGGATGATTGTGGAACTTCTGCGCCAGACGCTAATTACAGTTTTTCCACCCTCCTTCTACAGAATCCAGAGAAGAAACTGTGATGGTCCCAGAGCTTTAATTTTTCTTTCTTGGATGTGTGGCAGGGATTGATATCCACTTTATCCATGTGAAGCCATCCTATGTTCCTCATGGTCGAGCTGTTAAACCTCTGCTGATGGTCCATGGCTGGCCTGGCTCCTTCTATGAGTTCTACAAGATCATCCCTCTGCTCACGGAGCCGGCCAAGCATGGCCTGAATGAGGGTGATGTGGTGTTTGAGATCATCTGCCCCTCCATCCCAGGATATGGCTTCTCAGAGGCCCCTCACCAGAAAGGTAAGTAACGAAAAGGCTCTGTTGGAATTGCAGTTTTTGGAATAACACCTCATCCATCCCTGGCAGCCCTGGGCACTGCAGTTGGTGAGTGCAGATGCCTGGCTCTTCGCTAAGGCCCATGTGGCTGAGGCTCTGGGGCTGGCTGTGGAGATTTGCAACACAATGGTGACTGGAAGTCAGGTCTGATTTCGCTTTCCACTGAAGTACTTTCATCTTGTGTTTACTTTCTTTTCAAGGAGTGAGGCAGAGCAGCATTGCACACTGTCGATTCCCACAGCTCCACACCTACGTGCCTCAGTCAGGTCACAGTCTTTGGCCAGGGGAGGAACTCTAGGACAAACAGGTCTTCTGTGTTTCTCTTTACCTACAGAGTTTGACTCCATAGCAACTGCTCGGATATTTCATAAGCTGATGAACAGATTGGGCTTCAAAGAATACTACCTACAGGGAGGAGACTGGGGATCTCGTATTACCACAAACATGGCCCAGATGCTGCCGCAGTAAGTTACAAAGGAAATCAATGCAGAAAAACTGCCTCCAGTTCCTACCCAACCTCCTGGCTCCATAGTCCTACCTTCTGTTTGCCTTGCTTCTCATCCCCTTCTGCTTTGTTTCCTTCAGGGACAACCCCATCCTGTATATTCAATTGCATTCATATGCTTTGTATTGAATTTTTTTTTAAAATCACAATGAACCTGAAGGGCTTTGTGTATTCTATTCAGTCTAGTATTTATCTCATAGCTGCACTCAGACTTGTTTTCTAGAAAACTTGGAGACAGAAAATTGCTTGATTTAACCCTCTATTCTTTAACTTACTTTTAGATCTGTGAAAGGGCTTCATCTGAATCTTGTTTTCATCGCCAGACAAGGTTTGGGAAGGTTGATTCGTATAATGCTTGGGGCTTATGTACCATGGCTTGTAGGCCTCAGTAGGGAAGATGCTCGACGTTTCTACCCTTTCATGCAGAAGAACGTATATGACGTCCTGCGAGAGTCTGGATACTTACACATCCAAGCCACCAAACCAGACACTGCAGGTAATGTACCTTCTCTGTACCCCTGTGAACATGGCACACTAATCATTTGTGGTACATGAAAACAAAGGCCAGCCAAATTTGAGAAGCAATGAGTTCTGGTGAGTTCTGGTGGCTGAGTACAAGACCCATGTGGGCAATGAGTTCATGGGGACGAGAACTGTGTAAAAGGAAGTTAAAAGAAAACACTCAAAAAAAGATGGAGATTTCAAGTATAACTTTTCAAGATCTTTTAAATAGCATGCCACTTGTCTTGGGAATAAACCCCTTTCCAAAGAGTCTCTCAAAAGTAAAACACAGGAAATTGAAAGCTTTCAGAAGTAAATGGGGCTGAGAACAAGAAAAAATATCACAAGCAAGGAGGTGCAGTGTGAAAGTTGCAGAAAGGTAGAAAAACACCTGAAAAGCCAGAACGCTGACATCCTGGGGGCAGTGGAAAAGGACTATGAAGAAAGATATGGCCATTTCATAATGCTTAAAGGAATTCTTTGCATCAGACCCCACTAGAGAGGATTCTGGGGTATTGTTTTATTAAAATAATCCCTCATCAGGAAGGACAGCAGAGCTGTCTCAGGCTGGCGTCAGATTTGGAGACTAGAGAACAAACAGCCCCATCCCAGCAATTCACCAAAGGAGAAGAAGCAGCTCAAATTGGGATGTCAACAAATATCTAGACTATTGCTTGAAGTGATTGCAAACCCAAAGAAATAAAAGGACATAAACAATACCCCAGGTGGGAGGAAGTTATGGTGGTGGTGGTATTTCTGGTTGCTTGGGCAGTTTTAAGGGCCAAAAAGTGAAGGTATCCACGTCAAAATTAAGATTAGTATGCCTAGTCTCTGATCAGGAATCTGACAGAATTATTTAAACAAGGAGAATTGATTTACAGGGGATAATATCACAGGGAAATCATGCTTCAAGAATCAGACCTTTGGCAGAATCAAACAACTGTAGATCCACTAATGGAACTTATATAATTTCCAAAACTATTTTGTTGAGGCTCCTCCCCCAGGGTTCTTAAGAAATTGAACTGCTTTTAGAAAAGGATTAAAACTGATTAACGTGAGAATCCAAGCACGGGAATAAATCAGCAAATTCCAGGGGAGGGAGAGAATCACAAAAATCTGTGCTGACACCTATACCCTTCAACAAGATCCTAACTTCTCTACGAATAAAAGTTAATAATCAGATGTAAAATTGACAGCTATCCAAGCTTTGGTTTATAAGTGACTGATTGATAAACCAGCCAATAAAAACTGATATCAACAAAGTCCAAAGCAGTTTAAGTGGAGAAAGAAAATCACAGTGGGTTCAAATTTGGCTAATGCCATATGAGAGAATCCCTGAGTCACGGATAGTGTTCTCAAAAATCAGCTAGATCAAAGATTAAGGCAATTTTGCAAACTCTAAAAAAATAATGAAAAGCAAAAACACAGAATCCATTATAGTCATAATATTCTGAATCTGTTGCATTCCTGTTAGCCCTGTTTCATGAATATATTTTAGAATCAGAAGAATACATCCCATCCTAAGCAGGACAGCACTCCCAAATATTTTATCTGAAATTTCTTTTCAATGTAATCTCTTTACATCTGAATTTGCTCCCGCCACACAACACCAAGAAGCCAATGGGACTTCCTTAGCTCTCAGCTTCTTTTGCATAGGAATTATCTGAATTTGTAGTGCCCTCAGTTACAGCCAGAATTCTTATGCAGGAATTTGTCACAAATCAACTACTATAAGGGATAGATAAATACAGACTCTCTACTGAATTCTCTAGAAAACTCTGAACACTTCATGAAAGTCCAGTTTAACTTGCACTGAAAAATTGCAATGTCAGGCAACTGCAACAGCTCTTCTCCTCAATTAGGTTGTGGACTGAATGACTCCCCGGTGGGGCTTGCTGCATACATCTTGGAGAAATTCTCAACCTGGACAGACAAATCATTTCTGCATAAAGACGATGGAGGCTTGGAAAGGTAAGAAAACAGATGTTATTCTGTGAGAAGTCTCATTAAAAGAATGACCGATGGGAACTAATATGAAACATGCAAATATGAAACAGATAAAACACTGGCCCATCAAAGCTGAAATTTAAGGATAAAAGGCAGACATGACAAGCAGTAGTTTAAACTTACAGCAGACTGCCTGCACACTACTGCTTCAGCACCAGGTGGTTTTGCTCTGGACACAGAGGTGACAATTAATTTGCTGCTTGAAAATAAGCAGAGATTAAGATTAAGCAGTTCTTCAGTGCATGAGCCCAGTGCAGAGCACTGAGGAACAGCTTCCAGTTAAATTTCTTCCTCTCTCTCAACAGCAAATACTCTCTTGATGAGCTTTTGACCAATGTGATGATTTATTGGGTGACATCCTCCATTGTGTCCTCAATGCGATACTACAAGGAAAACTTTTGCAAGGACCCTGATTTAAGTGCTCATAACAGGTAATTATGTGGCAAGTTGCAAGGCAGATTTGCAAATGAAATTGAAATATTTGCCTGTATCAACAGTTAGATCACCTACAACAGCAAATTTAATTAGTTCTAAGAAAAATAAAAGTCCAAATTCTTACTTTCTTTTGATAAATATAGTTAAGGGTCACTTTTCTTTTGAACACAAGGTAACTTGCAGCCAAGACAACACAAAAGACTCATCAAAGCACCAAGCAGAGTCTTGTGTTCAAAATACAAGTCTATATACTTATTCACCAAACAAATGTGACTTGTAGCTCAGTTCAGTAAAAAATAAAACAGAAGATCATAGGCACATTCAAGAGAGAAGTTTAAACTGAATTAGGAAAGCTATTGCTTGCTGCAGGATAAGCTAAGAACTACAAGAGTTAAGCACAAATCTAGGGTAGCAATTTGGAGAGCAGTACTTGAAACCCAGCACCTCGTGACAGCTGGTACATTAAGATGATTCTAAGAGAGGCTGACCACAAAATGTTGCTGAGCAGACTTCTCCAAGTAAATCATCATCTAAACAAATGGGGGAGTCTTTTTCTTTGTGGACTGAACCAGCCCAGCTTTCCTCTTGAGTCATTTGTTATGCATTTGGTGCCAAATTCTAAAGCAAACAGGAGCTGGCTCACTTCTCAAAGTATCTTGTGTGATATCTTGTCATGTACCACAATACTGCAGCTTACAAAAGTTAAACTCAAAGATGGGAAACACTTCAAGATCTGCCTGTGTGCAAAGTTGGCTCTACTTTGCACCTCTACAGGTATAATCTTAAACTCAATTATAACCTAAATAGAAATGAAGCTCCTCAGTAGTGCAGCCCACAAGGTGCACTGCACAAAGTGGGGAAACTTCTCCAGCTGAATGTGTTACCAGAGACAGAGGTTTTCATAGATTTCCCCCAGGACTTGTTTCATCAATGCAATTAACCTATGTCTTCTAGGGTAGGCGTATATGTTCCCACAGGGATTGCAGCTTTTCCTCAGGAGATTGTACATATACCACGTGTCTGGGCAAAGGATGTCTACAAGAACATCATCACTTACTCTTACATGCCACGTGGAGGGCATTTTGCTGCCTTTGAGGAGCCAAAGCTTCTGGCACAAGACATCATGCAGTTTGTCCAAAAAGTAGAACAGCTGTGAGCTTGCAGTTGAAATACATGCATAGAATGGAAGCAAGTTGTTCTACCAGTGGCAGAACCTGTAGATTGGATTTGTTTAATCCCTCAAAATAATCACATATAGAAACCAGCATTTTATTTTTATTATAATTACAGTACTGATTTTTTAAATCAAGTTCTAAATGTTTTCATAAGAAAAAAAAGCAAAAAATCCAAAAAGCGTCTTGTATTCTTTCATTCCCAGCACCATATCATTGCTGCATTCATAGTTCAAGTATAACAAAATATGTAAACAGTTTATTGCAGTAACATTGCACTCATCTGAGGAAGAGAGGTGAAAGGAACTGGTCAAGGCTTCTGTTTAAAAGCTTTAAACACTTGGGCACCTGCATTCTTAAACACACATTACAAGTGGCTTTGGTGGAAGCATAAAGGGTTTTGATCTGTGGAGCACAAACACTCCTACATTCAAGTTATATTTCCTTCAAGAGACCTGAGATTTCATATTCAAGTGGGCAGCTGCATGGATGGCAGCTTTCTTCACTCTAAGTTTTTCCCCTAGAACAAGCTTAAGAAGCAGCTACTGCACGTTGCAAACAGATATTAATGGATAATACAGCAGAGAGAGCACTCTAGTGTTCTCCAAGCTCAAAAATATCAAACTAAGTTCCTACTACTTCTATCATCTCATTCCATTCCAAAAGGTCAAAGTTAAAATATGCACCAAGTCTAGAGGGTTACTTCAACCTTCACCCTCTTCACAAAGGATTTTTACCACCCTATTGTGCAGTTTTGACTAGTAACAGGAAGTACCCTCACTACCTGTAGGTTCATGTTTCTCTTCAAATGGGATGGAGTTATTTGAAGTTACTGAAGAAAGCTCATTACAGCACAGATAATTGCCCAGCTGACTGAAGACAACTCCAGCAAGATATCTAGTCCTAACACACTGCTCACAGGGCTTCTCCCTGTCCTGTTCTGCAGTAGCCACCAGCCCAGAACAGGCTCAAGTTCTGATTCTAAGAGATACAATCTGACTAAAGGAATTTGGCAGGTAAAGATAGTGCTAAACTTGATCACATTCCCGACTTCTATGCATTTCAGAAACATTTGAGTCTAAGTTTCTTCCTCAAGTGAGAATAATCTTCCATTATTGAGGCAACACTCCTAAATTTCCCTGAAGAGGGTTAGCAAAGAAACTGCTTACTTTTAACCAATTGTCAGGACTGTCAGGCAAAGATAGTAAAAAAAAAAAAACAAAAAAAAAAAAAAAAAAAAAAAAAATTGCTTATTGGAAGCAGCTCCACCTATCTCCACCCAGCTCCACAGCAGCCAGGCAGCCCTGGCAGCTCCAGGCGTTTGCAGAGGAACTGCCTTCATCCTGCCCCATTCTTTACTAGGTGGAAATAAATCCCCTCTTCTGCAACAATATTACCTCTGTGTTCCCTCCAGGTTTGCCCTCTGGTTTTCTTGCTATGGAGAGCCTTTTAAGGACTGCAGAAAGTTTTCTGCCCAGAGAGTTATTTTGCAGGAAGTAACTTCACCTAAGATAGCCTATGAGTAATATGGCAAAGGCAGGGTCAGAAAATGGCCATATTAAAACTCCAGAGAAGATTCTATGTATCCACCAGTTCAGCAAGCACACAGCAGGGGAGTTTTACTCACAACACATTAATTCATCCTGTGTCACAGATCAGGTCCCTAATAAATCACTGGACCTGTGTGCAACTGTGCCTTAAAGTGGATTTACCTTCAACAACAACTCAGGAAATAAGGACAATAGATGAGCACAGCAAACTACAGGAAGGCAGTAGACACAATGAATTAAAAAAAAAAATTCAGACAGACATGGTTCAAAAATACATGGTTACATTTGCTAAAATTGACACCTAAAGAAAAAAAAGTAATCAATATTCCAATTAAATCTCTACGGACACCATTCATTCACTAAAGCCGTTGAGGGTCACTGGTGCTTGGAACCAGACGTAGTCCTCCCAAGCAGGTGCCGTGTGCTGTGGAGGTGAGGCACTAACATGGAGCTCTCCCTCACAGGACAGCTTAACAGTCAGCTTCCTCCCTCGGGTCGGCACTCGGTAGTTGAGCTTGGGCCGGAACCAATCAACACCACAGTCACGGTGTCCCTGGACCAGGACAAGAGTGCCTGTGACAGGGAGAGCCTTAAGTTCACTGAAGACATCAGCAACAAAAAGGCGATGAAAGAGCTGGCGAATACAGGGCGCGGTCTGGAGGCTCTCTTCAGCAGAGCCCTCGCAGAACCCTTCCAAGTTCAGCTCATAGAGCTCCTTGGGGTTCAGGACATTGCCTCCAAGTAGAAAAAGAACTCGAGGAACCAGCGTCAGACTAAACATGACTTCCAGGTGCTGGAACAACCCCTCCAGCTCCATCAGCAGCTGCTGGCACTTTCTGCTTGCCAGGGAGGGTGGCTTCTCAATTCCATCTCCATTCTGGAGAACAAAACTTCAGATTAGTACATTTCTTTATGAACATATATTTGTTCTATTGTACTCTGCAGAAAGCACGGCCTATCCCAGAGTCAAGGAACAAGAGGTTTGCGTTCATCTTGAGAGCTATAGGCACCCACATCGGGGAGATATGCATATTCCCTCCACATCAGGAGATGTGAGAGGCACACAAAAGCACAATCCATAGCTACTCAGTTTGAATCTGAATCACACTACCGATGAATTCCAATAGGAATTAGAAGCTCATCTTTCAAAGATCAGCCATCACTCTGAAATCACTTAATAGTTTTGGGGTTTCTTTTGCTTACAGGTTTTCGTGTAACGAACAAAGCAGTGACACGCTCTGAGTGGAAAGTAGGAAACAATCAATTAAGAGCAATTTGTCGACACCTTTAACAGCCTGAACTTAATGTTGCCTTTGCCTCGTTTTTAAAAGAAAAGGCAACATTTAGGGATGCAGCCACCACAAGCGCTTTACTTTAAAAGCGGCGACGTGTTGCTGTGCGAGTCACCGAGCGAGAGCAAGAGCTCGCAAGCCAAACCCGAACGCCACGGCCCCCCTAATCCCCCGGCCCGGGGCCCGCCTCCGAGCACGGGGATGACCCTGCGGCCGCCGCCCCTCACCTGGGCCGCCTGCCGGCAGAAGTAGGCTAGCTGCTCGTAGGGCAGCGGGAGCTGGTTCCGCTGGTGCAGGACGTGCTTCAGGAGCTCGCAGGCGAAGCGGTAGCCGCTGCCGCGGCACACAGCTCCCGGGAACGCCACGGCCACCGCGGGGCTGCCCAGCACCGACCCATCCCCCTGGGACCTCATCTCGCCGCTGCCGCGATCCAGGCCCGCCAGAGCCTGGGAACCGGGAGCCAGTGACGCGCCCCCCCAACGGCCGCCGCGGGTTTAAATGCCGCCGCCGCCGCCGCCGCCGCGGAGCCTCACGGGAGTGGCGCAAGGGCCGCACCGCGCGCCCTCCTGCGGCGGCGGCGGAGACGCCGCGATTGGTGGGCGTTGTAGGAGGCGGGGTTTCTGTGTGGCTCCGCCCCCTTCCCCCCCCCATCCCGTCCCGGGGCCGCCCGGCTGAGGCCGGGCCGGGAGCTATGGCTGCGTCTTGCAGGGCTGTCCGGGGAGGGCCGCAGGAAGTGGCTCCGCTGTCCTCCGCCCCGCTCCCGGCAGCCCTGGAGGCTCTGGTGTCTTGCGGAGGAGCTACCTTCGCGCTGCCGCGGGGAGGCGAAGGCGGGGAGCGTGCAGGGAGTGCCGTGTTTGGAAACATTGCACTCGCTGCCCCATTGGGCGCCGCCTCCAGCTTACGGCGAGTGGAGGGCGGGACGGCGAGAGGAGCCGCTCTGGGGCTGCTTTACGGGAACCATGGCCGGGTGTGCACAGAGCCACGGAGGGTGTCAGTTATACACAAACAATGATCCGGCCTCGCCCTCCCCAGGGCATACGGCAGGAAAAGAGAAGGCGTGATGGCCGTGGAACTGGAAACTGGGAATACACTTAGGATACGGCGCACAGCTGGAGGATCTTTTGTTGTTCCGGCCGCCCCCACCACCGTTGGATCTTAATGTGTCCTTTAGGATCGCTCTGCATCGGGCTGTTGCCTCTGTGTAGTCATGGCGTACCTCCAATGCCAAACAGCTTCGAAAGTGCTCCAGTTTCCCGAAGCCAGTCTGACTGATAGCTCGATGTCAATATCCAGGGACCCCGGGGCTGTGAACTAGCACGGGCATCCGCAGATCCCGGACCGCGGGGCCCGGGGAGCGGCGGCATCCCGCGCGTTATCGGCCGCGGCCGACAGGCGGCGCCCTCTCCCTTGGACTCCAACTCCCATCAGTCCCCGCGGATGGAACCCGCACGGGAACGAACGGGTCGAGCCGCGGGGCACGCCGGGAGGTGTAGTTTCGAGCGGGCAGCGAGGCCAACAACCCCCCGTACCTGCCGCCCGAGGTGAGCTCCGGCGGCCGCCGCGTCCCGTCAGCCCTGGAGGGAGCGGGACCAGGCCCGGGGGCGGGGAGCGCCGCCGCTGAGGGGCGGGAGGGGCCGGAGAGCCGGCGTCCCCCTCAGAGCGGGTCGGTACCACGGCCGGACCCCGCAGGCTGGCTGGCGGGTCTGGCTGTAGGTGCCGGCGGTGCTGGTGCGGGCCGTGCCGGGGTCGGGCTGACAGCAGTCGTAGGAGCGGTCCTGCAGCCCCGGCCCCGGGAGCCGTGTGCCCGCCTTCCCTGGGCTCTCCTCCGGGCCGTGCTCGCGCCCCTGGTGCCAGCGAGTTCCCTGCGGGGTCCACCGGACCCTGTCCGTGAGTAGTATCGCACTGCCTGGTGCCTGTCTGTGGGCGCTTTGCCGCCTGCGATCGAAATAGCTTCGAAAACAAAGCTTTACTCGCCTTGTAGTTCCAAATATCCCGTTTGCATCTCTCTCTCCCCGAGAGACGATCTGGTGGGTCTGAGCCCCTTTCCGGCTGCCAAACAGGCAGGTCCTGGTGACTCCCTTCCCAGCTAATTTGACAGCTGTTTCCTTACATAGGGCTGTAGATGGTATGGACAGAGGGTGAGGCGCTTGTCCCTTGCAGCAGGAAGAAGTGGCATTGGTAGTACGTGGGTGTGTGCTCAGCTGGGGCAGTTGTCGCTGCTCTCGTAGAACTGTCAGTGTCGGGAGAATTACGCTGGCGCGGACTCAATTGCTCAGCCCCAGTCAGTGAGCTTTCTGTAAAATATGTAATAGCCTGTGCTGGGAGGGAGCAATTCCTCCACAAGGCAGGTATGGGACTCTTGGGAAGATGTGAAAACAGCTTCTTAGATCAGATCTGTTAGATGTTCTCCACGGGCAGGACTGTGCCCTGCAGCCGCAGTTTATTTCTTGTTCCTTCCAGCTGGAGGCTGGACAATCCCCTGTGGTTTCAACACAGCTTCCTGTTTCTGGCTACTCTGTGCATTGTGCCCCAGCAAGTCTAGGCTTGTTGCTTTTCTAGTCTCAAGTGCCTTGGAGAAGACCCACTCGCTTATTTAGAGAACAATGCAGTAGGTGAATGGGTTTTTCTTGGAACGGGAAAGCTCGTAGATGGCAAGAGAGGAAAACCTCCTACAAGTACCTTTTTCTCATGGCACAGCTCTGCTTCCAGAGAACTGAGCTGACAGTTGAGAACTTTTGTTGGCCTTTTGCCACTGTAAGCACCACTGTGGTTAAGAGCTGAGCTGGAAGGCAAGGAGAGGGCTGTTGCCTCTCCTGACATGCAAATAGGTGTCCAGAGGAAAAGGAAGTGCTTACTGTTGCCAGCCCCATTTAGTGGGATGGAGTATGTGGCTTCCTGCGGGCTCGAGCCCTTTCTTAGTGGTCCTTATACTGAATCAATGGGAAAAAATATTTAAATATTGTATATCTATTTGTAAAATTAGATATTCTCTTTGGAAAGCTGGAGCCTGTTTTGGTTTAAGTGAGCTATCAAGCTCACTGAGTACCCAGGCCTTTCTGTTACAACCCCATCTGGCTTCAGCCTTTCCTGAGAAAGTACTTCTGAGCATATTGTGTACAGACAGTCTCAATCAGGTCTGGTTCTCCAGAACTCTCTGGCCAGTGACTAGCTGGCAAATGAGTCATTACCTTGCTTCTTTATGTCTGTAGTCCTTCCTTGTAGAGAGAAGATACATAAGGATGTAGAAAGGAGTCAGTGAAAAACTGAGTGAGGGAGAGTACCATTGAGCAGGAGAGGAAGCAGAAGCTTTGTTATCAGGCTTCTGTTTCTGTGCACATTGGATGGATGGAAGCTGCTCGATAGGGTGGGAGTGGGATGCTGTGGATGGCATTTTGGGGGTCATGGATGGGTGAGGGGGGAGACTTTAAATCATATGCTGGCCTGTGCCTTTTTGAAACTGGGACTCTCTCTCTCTCTGTGACTGTTAGGTTGGCCCTATTCTTTACTGTCCAGAAAAAAATCCCCCCCTGGACAGTATTACCTTTGTGCCCCTCGCTAGTTTTGTCCTCTGGTGTTCATGATGTGGGATGCAAACAGCACAAACAAACCATAAGGAAAGTTCTAGTTGAGTGTCGGAAAGAATGGCAGAAGGCTGGGGCCTAACACAGTCTCTTTCTGCTGCTTTCCCTCTCTTGGAAATCCTCAGCACCAGCTTCAGAATATACAGGCAGCTGGTGCCTGTAGAAGTCCCTGTGGGTGCAGCATCTAACTCTTCTGTCTTGTTTCATTCTCTGACCAGGCAGAAGATGGGAACATCGAATACAAGGTGAGTCTTTTGAGGTTGAAGAAGGAGGTCTTCCTCCCAGAGGGTTATTTTGCAGTGAGTAACTTCACCAAAGACAGCCTGTGGGTAACATGGCCAAGGAAAGGACAGAAAAGTGGACACTGCACTAAGGAACTACCATTCATCTTCTATGTCTCTGTGCCAAGCTTTACCCAGTATGATGAGCTGGAAAAGTTGGATCTCAGTACACATTTTTAGGAATCTCTTCTAGTATATGATGCCTACTGTATTTTTCTTGAGAGAGAGATGGAGATATCCCTGGAAATGATTTGCCAATTTCTTGTGGCTGCTCTGTCATTTGCACTTACTGGCTCCTGGATCACAGATTGGTCCCAGAGTGCTGTCTTCAACCCTGCAGCAGGCAGGGTACAGATCCCTTTGTCACAAGGTGGGGAAGTTCTTCTACCATGTTTGTATCTTTGTGAAACCCATTCTCACCTGTCCCATGGCTTCTGTTCAGACAGTAATACAGGTTGTGCTTTCTAGAGGTGGGTCAGATTTGGGAGCATTGCTTCACGGAATTGGGCAATGGGATTGCCTCTGTATCCAGGCTGTGACTAGAACCATCCCTCTGTTAAACAGCTAAAGCTGGTGAACCCCTCGCAGTATCGCTTTGAGCACCTGGTGACACAGATGAAGTGGCGACTACAGGAGGGCCGAGGTGAGGCCGTCTATCAGATCGGCGTGGAGGACAATGGGCTGCTGGTGGGCCTCTCGGAGGAGGAGATGCGAGCCTCACTCAAGACACTGCGCCGGATGGCAGAGAAGTACGTGCTCCCTTTCGTCTGCAGGGCCCACGAGCATGAACAGCGGCCAGTAGAGAGGCTCCCTCCCTGGAGTCCCCTGAAAAGCTGGCGGCTCCATCCTACAAAGCCCCTGTATTCCTTCAATCTTGAGGCTCTGGGAACATGAGGAAAGTTATAGGGCTTTTGTCTGGAAGCTTGAGGCTCCTGCCCTGCTATCCCCAGCCTTCATTCCATTCACTTTGTTAGCTGTTATCGTAGAGGTGCAAGAGCTTCAAGTACAAATGTGTCTCACTCCTTCCTGCTGTCTTTGTGGCAGGGTTGGGGCTGACATTACCGTGCTGCGGGAGAGGGAGGTCGATTACGACAGCGATGTTCCGAGGAAGATAACGGAGGTGCTTGTCCGAAAGGTGCCTGACAACCAGCAGGTAGGGACCTGTGGTTTGGCTGTCTTCTCCTGATGGAGACCTAGAGGTTTCATACAGCCTCTATGCAGCTTCCTTTTGGGATGGGAGCCCAAACCCTAGAGGCGCTTTGTCATAGGTTGGCCCATAGCAAATGCTTTAAAGGGCTGCCAGAGGGAGGCTTGATGATAACGCTTCTTATCTCCAAGACTGTGATTGAGGCAGATGTCAGGGCGGGAGATTGCTTGGATCAGAGGTGAAAAATTATTTCACTTCTATGGCAGTGGTTCTGATGCAGACCTGTGTGCAATCAAGGAAGGATTAAGAGGTCTGCTGCAGTAAATGGCCTTTTTTGTGATATCAAAGCCTGATACGTCACATCTCAGCTCTAGAGGGTGTACCACAACTGCTGGGCAGTGGTTTGCTGGGAACAGGAGCAGAATCTGCACAGTGTCCCTGATATAGGAAAGCTCTCTGAGCTCTATCTCCACTGCCCAGTAGTGCTCGTACACTCAACCAACAGTGGTTAACGATTTCTTTGTTCTTTTTCCTGTAGTTCTTAGACCTGCGAGTAGCTGTCCTAGGGAATGTGGACTCAGGGAAGTCAACACTGTTGGGTGTCCTAACACAAGGAGAGCTGGACAACGGGCGGGGCAGAGCACGCCTCAACCTCTTCCGGCATCTCCATGAAATCCAGTCAGGAAGAACATCAAGCATAAGCTTTGAGATCCTTGGCTTCAACAGCAAAGGAGAGGTAAGAGAGTGGATTGCTGAACTCAGAAAGCTGGAGGAGAATAGGATTACCCTTCTGTTAGAACTGTGAGTGGGACAGGAGGGAAGAGGGGTGGCACAGTTCTGTGTCCCTTAAGCTGAACCTGAGTGTTGGTTGTCCATTTGCAACATACCCTGTTTCTTGCACTCATGGTGGATGATCTCTACTTAGTAATTCTGACATCAAAGTGGATAGATAAGAGCTGGATTTTCTCTACTTGACTGCTGGGGCTGCCTCTCTTACAAGCTCCTTATCCCTTAGGTGGTAAATTACAGTGATTCACGGACAGCAGAAGAGATCTGTGAGAGTTCTTCCAAAATGATCACTTTCATTGACCTGGCTGGCCACCACAAGTATCTGAAAACAACCATCTTTGGCCTCACCAGCTACTGCCCAGACTTTGCCATGCTGGTGGTTAGTGCCAACACTGGCATTGGTGAGTGTTGCCCTGCCTGCATGGATTGACTGCAACATGTGAAGAGGAATGGAGAATGGAAAGAATGGGTCCTTGTCAGCTGTGAATGGTTGTCAGAAAAGTTTATTAATTTGTAAGCTTCTGCTGATGTCTTGTAGCCAGTGTCTATGAGTGCCTGAGAGAGGAGTAAATCTGGGATCCTCTTACCAGCTGTAGACCACACTAAACTGTACCCTGGACAGAGAGGCTTTGTTTGGGATTTGGGGCTGTGTTTCTCAGAAGAGAAAACAACTTTGACATGTTCTTAGGGGTGCTAAATCCCAAAGTCTTGTAAAAAGGCATCTGGAGTTCATCCACATCTATCTCTTGACATTTTTGTGACTGTTCTCTGGCAAACTTTGGCCAAAGAATGAAAACAACTGGATCTTTCTGAAGCAGACAGATCAGTCACAAAATTTCTCGGTGGCTTTTATTTTTCTGGACTGATGTTTGGTTTCGTTTAAAAGAGTAGTTGTGCTTTTTCAATGCGTGATGACCTAAGCAGTTACAGTGAAATCTCTAGAGTGGGCCTGTGGGATAGCCAGGAGACACAGCTGTCGGCATAAACAAGCTACAGTAGTGACTGCTGCTGCACCTACACTCTCACTTGTCTCCTGCAGCGGGCACAACACGAGAGCACTTGGGCTTGGCCATGGCCCTCAAGGTCCCCTTCTTCATTGTCATCAGCAAAATCGACTTGTGTTCAAAAGCCACTGTGGAACGGACAGTGAAGCAGCTGGAGCGAATCCTGAAGCAGCCAGGCTGCAACAAGCTCCCCCTGCTTGTGAATTCAGATGACGATGCTGTTACAGCAGCACAACAGTTTGCACAATCTCCCAAGTAAGGGACCATTGCTTTCTTCTGTTGGGAACAGGCAATTCAGACTGGGCTGCCATGCGGAGTTGGGGAAGGGTGAACACAGGGGAGGGGACTACATCTTGAACTTCTCTGCTCCTTGTCGAGTTTCCTACCTTTCCTTCTTGTTCTCCAAGAAGGCATTTTCCCCTCCCAGACTTTTTCTGGGCTCTGGGAACAAAGGCTGCATTAGTTACTTCTTCATGAGAAAAATGTGTGTTGACAAGGGATTGGTGCCTCGACTGAACATTGAGGCAGGGGTTACTGTGGAGTTGTACCTTGCCTTCCTGCTTTAGCCACTTACTGGTGTAGTATCCATCTTCCCGTGGGTCTCAGTAGATTCAGAATCCCAGAAACCTTCTAGAGCTGCGCTGTGGCCTTCTGATTATTTCTGTCTATTTGTGTCTGACAGCATCACCCCAATCTTCACACTGTCCAGTGTTTCTGGGGAGAACCTGGATCTCTTGAAAGTCTTCCTCAACATCCTCCCTCCACTAACCAACAGTAAAGAGCAGGAAGAATTAATGCAGCAACTTACAGAATTTCAGGTGGGTAAGGGCAGTTTGTTTCCAGTTCTGATACTGGACTCATTGATGTGCTCTGGGAGAGACATTTGGGGAATCTGGACACCACAGGTAGAGATGTGGTGAGCTCCTGGACTATTGAGAGATATTAAAAATAGGACTTGGTGCTTGAGAAAAGCCTAACAGGCTGCACCTGTGCTAACCATGAGATGTCTGTCTCAGGGATAAGATCATTTCTGTGGTTGCTATTTAAAAGGCAGAGGTTTGTTCCTCTATTGGGAAGGTAGTGGGAGCTGGTGAAGCTCTGAGACAGTGTCTGATGACCAGTAGAGAGGTCACTTCCTTCCACGCAAGGGGTGGGCTCTTTGTCCTCCTTCAGGAGTGCTATTTCATAGCTGTCTGTCTGTCTGAGCAGCTTATTCTTGTTGCCTTGCTGCAGGTTGATGAAATTTATACCGTGCCAGAGGTGGGGACTGTTGTGGGAGGAACTCTGTCAAGGTAAGTGAGCCTAGCAGATACGTGTGGATGTGAATGGTTGCTGGAGTTCCCACAAGGTTAGAGTCATCTGCTGCAGAAGTAGAAGCTGTGTGAGGCTCAGTCCTGACTGCTGCCAGATGACAGAGCCAAGTGAGAGTAGAGCCCTACAGGGTGTTGAGAAGTGACATGAGCAGACCATTGGTCATGTGGTGGCAAGCAGACAGTCTGCTCTAAATTTGCTGGATTAGGAATGTGTCCTGAAGCATGATGAAAGAAGGCATGCTGGAATCTAGAGTTGGTAGAGGTTAAGCATGATCCCAAAGAGTTGCTTTCTTCCTTCCTTAAGTAAGGGGAGAAAATGTAGAAGGTAGATCCTCTGATTCCAGCAGGGGTTGACTGCATGGTGCCTCATGAAAAGGCAGCTGTCCCTCTGTGTTCGGGAGCCATCAGAGCAGTTTGGCCACCAGTATATCCACACTGAAGGAGTGTCATCTGAGGACTCTCCACCAGAAACAAAGCAGTGTGGCAGAGCACTGGGGGTGCAATGGCCCCTGTCTATACCTGGGATTCTTAAGAGTAATAGTGTGGCTTTCACTTCTGCTGTAAGAAATCCTGGTTCTCAGCAGCTTGTGTCCCTGTTAGTTGGTCCAAGGTAAGAGTCCAAAGACTTGGCCCTGGGGAATTTGTTCAGGTTAATCTTGAAGAGTGAAATGCCTTTGTCTCCCGATTAACTGCATCCTGCTCTTCTACCCTGGGCAGTGGGATCTGCCGAGAAGGGGAGAACTTGGTTGTTGGTCCCACTGATGATGGGAAGTTCCTCCGGCTGAAAGTGTGCAGTATCCAACGGAACCGCTCTGCCTGCCGTGTGCTGCGGGCTGGGCAGGCAGCCACCCTGGCCCTCGGACCCTTCGACCGCTCCCTGCTGCGCAAGGTTAGTCCTGCTGTTGCCAGGTTGTTCACTGGTCCAGTGAGCAGGGCTGGAGGCTTCCCTGGACATCCCCCATTGGTAGGGTGGGAATGAAATAGAAATGTTTGCAGGAAACTTGCTGGAAGGGGAGGAAACGGCCAAGTTACAAAGTACAATGAGTACAAGGCTGAGAATGGGATGCAAGCCCAAGTCACAGAGTGGAGGTGTATTTGTGGTTTTGGGGGCTGTTCAGAAGCAAGGGGACTGGTCCTAACTGGTCTGAGCCTTGGGTTGTTCTGCAGGGTATGGTCATGGTGAGCCCAGAAATGAATCCCACCATCTGCTCAGTGTTTGAAGCCGAGATCGTGCTGTTATTCCATGCCACAACTTTCCGGAAGGGGTTTCAGGTGACAGTGCACGTGGGGAATGTGCGACAGACAGCTATCGTAGAGAAGATCCATGGAAAGGTAGGCCATGGGAAGAAAGGGAGGAAGATGGGCCTCCCTGTGGGGTTTGTTGGGATTCCACTGTGCCCTCTAGTAAAGCTGGGGGCCTCTGGTATTTTGAGTAGCTGTATCCCTTCCTAGGAGCAGACTCTATCCCTTTATCTGGCCCATTTGGTTGCTTTTCCTCCAAACATGTTAAAGAAGAGAGGTGAACTCTCCATTCTTCAGAGCTTGTGTCTTCCTGTCTCTTCTTATGTATACAGTAATGGGAAGGGCTCAAGCCATGCAGTCTGAAGAAGGCTGCTCATTTGCTTCATCTTACCATCCACATGCACCTCTTCCGGCACACATCAACTTGGGACATGGGTCTAAGCTCTCCCATTTTTCTTTTCAGGACAAGCTGCGGACAGGAGAGAAGGCAGTTGTCTGTTTCAGATTCATCAAGCATCCTGAATACTTGAAGATTGGAGCCAAACTACTTTTTCGTGAAGGAGTCACCAAAGGCATCGGGCATGTCACTGACCTCCAAGCCATCACCACCAAAGAAAATGGCCTGGAGGAGTCCCTGGGGCCTGGACAGCTGAGCTTCTGACTACCAGTAGGTCAGAGAAATCTCCATTCACCAGCACCTGGGGAGAAAGCTGGAAGCTCCCGTGGCTTTCTGAGCAATGCCTGGAGCTGCTGCTGTCCCGTTCTAGTGTGGATGTCCCTCCTCTGCACTGTGAGATGGAGCATGGGAGAGTTTCTTGCATTCATTGCCGTACGTGGGACAAGTTAAGCATGTTCTCCACATCGCCTGCAGCTTTCATTACCCTGCTCTCCTTCAGAATAGATCAGAGGTACCTGCAGACCTGGGCAAGCAAGTTTTGGCTTTGTTTACTGTTTGAAAATTGCTGGTTGGGAGGCGCAGCACCCTTGAAGACAAGCAGCGAAGGGATGTTTTTCCATCTCTGACACAAGGTCTGGTCCCATTTCTGCTCTCTGAGCACTGGGTTGATAACAGTGTTCTCTCAAGTCATCCTTCAGCACATCCTTCTGGGCAGGGGATGGAAGAGGCCATGCTACCCACAGCAGGGGCTTGGCTGAACCTCTCAGAATGCATTCAGGACACTTTTTAACCGTTTGAATCTTGGTTGGCTTTAATCTGCTGTGTGTCCATTTGTGCATTGGTTTTGCATTACTCCAATCTGAGTGTCTTACTGTTGGACAGATGTCCTGTTCCCCACTCACATGTACACATTTCTTCAGCATCCCTCTTTCTGACTCCCAGGAAGCTGTGGCTGCTCTGAGTGGCACAGCCTCCTGACATAACATGGTGAAGACTGAGTTTGTACTTGCATCCACTCCTTGCAGCAGCTGGACAGGAGACCACTCTGTGGAGCAGAGCAGGGCCCAGGCCTGTGCTGGTGTGAGCAGGTTATTTCCATGGATGTTCACCTGAAGGTGCCATCTGCACATTGGTAGCAGTGGTTTGCAGTGGGCTCCCTGGTGTGGCTGCTCCCAGCCCACCTTGTTCCTCACACAATTGCCTTAATGCATGAGGAGGACAGGCTGTGTTACCTACACAAAACCAGGTAACTTCTTTAGACAGTGGCATGATTTTTATTTCTCTTGGAGCAAGAATTCCTTTCTTTCCATTGCCACTGATGTTTGTTGTCAGAGGAAAGCTGGTGTTGCCAGTAAGGACTCTGTATGTAGAGTGGAGCACGGGTCTCCCACTCTCTGTCATGCAGCTCTGCTGTGTAGCCTGGAGGGTGCAACAGGGTCAGTAAAGCTGTACATAGGCTTTTGGTTTTATTGTTGACTGTTAGACCAAATGTGTCTGCTTTGAGCAAAAGGCCTTCAGCAAGCCCTTTTGGTTGGTGTGGTGGCCTGCTAGCCCTGACTGAAGAGAAAGGCGAGGGCCTGTGCTAGCACTTGGACACCCGAGTGGTCCTTCTGCCATCCTGAGAGCAGGTTCTGCTGCTGGGCCGCTGGCACAGGCGCTGCTGCGGGGCTGTGCGGGGCCATGGGTCTCCGCTCTGGGCGAGGCCATCACAGGGTGGGAAGGTGGGGGCTGCACCCTGCCAAGAGCGTGCTAAGGTGGGGGGAAGCATGTCGAGTCGTGGCATAAACAAAGGGAAGGCAGCTTCATACTTGCAGGAGTGACCTGTCCCTTGGAGGGAGCACCGATCCAGCTGAAAACTGCTGCATCCCCAGCAGAGAGAAAGATGCTGGCTCAGGGTGACTGCTCCAGCAGGATCCCTTTTTCTTCCCATTTTGGCAGTGGGCTGGATATTCCAATGACAAAGTCTTTTCACCAATGCCTGCAAAAAGGACAAGCCCCAGCTGCCAGCAGGCTCTTTGGTGCTAGTGGGTCACAACGAAAGCTGCCTGGGGGTGGGGAACTCCAGCTCTTTGCAGTAGCACTGGTGTTTTCTGCCCCAAAAGGGGGTGCTGTGACCTTTTCTGAAACAGCTGATGGCTGGTCTCACCTCATTCCTGCCATGTGTGGCATGACTGTTGTTGGTGCCATGCTCTTCACAATTGCTGTTTTGTTGTCTTGAATTTTTCTAATGCTGGGGATTGTCCCTGTTCTCCAAGCATCTATATAAATGTACAGAATAAAGATGTTTTATTGAGCTTGCTGGCTGAGTTGTACAATGAGTGAGGGTGGAGCTGGGCTCTTACCCTGCTGCCCTTGGAGCTGGGTCACAGTTGGAGCTGGCTACCCTGCACCCATTCTTAAGCTTCCTGCGTTCAGCCCTATAAATACCGCGCCGTGGTGTGGAAAGAATGCACGCACTGCTGTTTACAATCTTGCGCTCCTGGCTTATCTGAGTAAGCCTGGGTGTGCAGCCTGAGGTGACAGGCAGCCACGTCACCCTGAGCACAGCACTTTGGGCTGTTGTGGGTGGAACAGGCTGCGGCGAGAGCCTCCTCACAGTCACAAATTCCCCTAGAGCCTAATTAAAGAGATGCTTTCTAGGGCACACATCTAACCAGTGATTTTGTTTTTAAAATAGCTTCGACCTTATCAAGAGGTTTGTGACTGCCTTGTCCATGAGAACAGGTTGTTCCCTTGGGACAAGTAGAGGCAGAAAGGTTTCCCTGTAGAGATGACTTGTGACCGAAAGGATTTGCCTCTTCTAAACTTGTTTTTGTGTCAGATAATGGCATCTGCAGAGTCCAGTCCTGCCAGACACTTAGGAAATGAGATGTGCCACTGTCACAGGAGATGAGGCAATCCTGCCAGACTGGTTGCTGTTTCTCTTCATGTGAGGACTTTGGGAAACTTGTCACTTTGCAATGTTAGGACTGTCATTAGTGGGAGTGACTCCCTAATTCCTTCCTCTACTGATTACCAGAGCTGCACCCACCAGAATGAGCTTCTTGTTCTTGAAATCTCACTATTGTGTTGTCAAGTATTAGACTCCACTGACAGTAAAGTAGCAGCATCCCAGCACAGGCTCTCTGCTGGAAGGAGAGAGCAGCTCAACAGCTGAATTTAGCATGATGCAGTTCAGAAAATAGCACATAGATACAAAGCTGCAGTTTGCATCGCTGTCTGCTGCCTGAAAGGCTCTCTCCCCCCCTGCCCAAGGAAGGGAAGCCTGCCGCTGATGAAACTCCATGCAATGGGTTTCCTAACCCCACCCAGTGCTGCCTTGACGTGGCACATTCTTTCCCCCCGCCCTAAGAGCCACGTTCAAATTACTGGCAGCAGAGCTTCTGGCGGGCTCCAGGCAGCTTGTAGTGTAGCAGAGCCGAGCCCTGCCAGGCAGCTGACAGCAAGCACTTCTCTTGCCCTGGAGCCAGTCTCACCTCTCTCTCAGTGCCTGCTTGTCCCCTCCATGATACTCTGCTTTGTTGGCTGTTGTAATCTGTGGAGATCTGGAGTGGCCACTTTACTGTGACCTGCGGCCCAAAGAGCTGAATCAGTCATTTGGCAGAGCACAGTCAGAACAGGTACCTGTCAGCAAATTGTATCTGGTATCACTCAGAGTCTGGGAAGGAGGAAAAATGTGGTTATGCACTCTACATCAGACAAAAGCGTTCACAGTGGGCTTTGTGACTCTTGGCATGTTTTTTATCCCTTCCAGTGAGGGCTCTAGCATTAGACTGTTTATGTGTCAATAGCAATTATTATGAATTAATACAAAGTTTTCAAAAAGCCCACCAAAAAGTATGCCCATGCAGCTATTGCTTCCTCAAATCTTATGTGACAGGAGCAGTCTTTCTTGTGTGCTCCTGAGCTGCTGATAAGCATTATGCCATAGACTGCTACACAGAGGGATCTGCCAAACCATCTATAACAAAGCCTGGGCTGTGGGAAGGAGGGAATAAAAATCAGTGTCTTCCAGGTAGGGGGGAAAAGGAACAACAGGGCTAAGCTACCACGTATAAATTACACAGTAAGGGCAAGGCCTGTAACTGCAGCCAGAGTAGAACCATGAGTCGAAGGTTTCATACTGAGCGATTAGACAGGGGTTCAAGCCAAAGCTTAGCTGGAGGTTCCCTGGGATAAGCTGCTGCACTTACAGTGGCTGCTTTTATAGGGGGAACAGAATTACTGAGCAATGATGCCATGGAAATACCTATGGCAAGAGGTGTAGGTGAGAGCACCATGCAGCTTCTAGTAGCACCAGGCAGGCAGAGGCAGACTTAGCTGCCATCAGCTAAACTGGCTACCTCTACACAATGTATGAATTCCAGTTCCTCTTAGACTTGAGGTGGAGATAATTTATTACTTTTCAGCATTAAAACCTGACAGGCAGTATAAAAACTGATTCTTTCAAAACACTGATTCTTTAAAAACACCCAGTATGGCTGGGAGTTAAGGAGGTAAGGGCTTAAAGAAAAAATCTAAAGTTCTTGTCACACCTTCTTTGGGTCGTTTTGCACTAGATCCTGCTGGAGTCTTGGGCTTGTTCTTTGCCTTGGCAGGAGACCTGGAAGCCACAGCCTTTGCACTGAGAGTTGCTTCTGGAGCCATGGGAGGGCTGGGCTCCAGGAAAGAGCTTTGCAGCTCCAGAGCAAAGTGGTAGTCCATGTGCTCTGGGAACTCCCACACCAGCACAAGCTGGCCACACTTCTCACAGCGCTGCTGGTCCTCTGGAGAGGCAGGAGACAGCAGGGTGAGCTCAGGAGAGGGTGGCAAATTCTGCTCATTTCCCTCCACAGCTGGTTGCAATTTCAGAAGGGACCTGGAGCTGGGTGGAGTTGAGGGCATTTGTGTAGCATCTGATGGCAACTTCTCCTGGGGAAGCCTCTCGTACAGAGAAGTAGGGCTGGCATTGCTGGGACTCTGCTTCACAGGGGATTCCAGGTCACACTGCACAGAGGCAAGTCCAACAGAAAAACCAAGAGCAGCTCTCTCTTGGTGTTCTGGGGAGCTGGGCACAACTGACTCTGCAGTGGCAGCAGTGAGCAAGCCGGTTGCTGCCGCTGTGTGTGACAGCTGCCGTTCTGCTGCCTTTTGGAAGAATGACTCAATAGCGCTAGCTGGCTTCTGCCGAAGCTCTTTGCTTGGGCTCCTGAAGAACTTGACCCTGGCCCTCCCACAAGACGTGGCATTTTGGCTGGTAGTGGCAGTGCCATCAGGCTGGGTATCACCCATGAAGAAGGTGGCAATGCCTGTAGAGAGGGTGACAGGCTCTGAGAACTTGCCTGCCGAGAGTTGCACTGAAATCAGTGGTGGAGACCTACAAAGCACAGACCAACATCAGCTCATTCACCAGCCTGGAAAGCAAGAAACCTTTTGAGTTAAGACTTTAAACAACAGAAAACTTTCACAGACGGGAACTGTAGTATCTGGCAAGGGGTGGGAGAATGTCTGCTCTGACAAAGTTAGTATTGCTACCTCCAGAACAGACATAGCAGGCTGTGCTGGGCAAAGCAGAACCCCTCTTTCCAAAGCAGCAACTCCCAAAGGAAGGGCACTGGAGCAGGAGCAGCCAACTGCCAGCCTGTACTTTCAGTCCACTACAGGCTGAAGCTGCTGTGAGATGAGAGCGCCCTAAGGGAGCAGCAGCCTTGTCAGAGTTTTAACAGACAGGGCCTTCTGCCTTCACTGCAGAGCAGAAGGAAGGAAGGAAATGCTGAAGATAGGAGTTGTGCACTTTCATTTTTCTTCCTGCCCCAATGACTTCCAAAAAGCTTTGTCCTTAGGGCAGGACAACAAGGCTTAGCTAACTTCTTCAGCCCAGCAGGGCCAGGACAGCCTCACTCCGGCTGGACAAACCCCAGCTAGTAGCAATCCTCAGCTCCAAGTACAGAAGTGTCTCACCAGATGTGGGGCTCAGAAGAGATTAGGCTGTCCTACAACTAGAAAGTCGCTGCACTCTACCATGAGGGTGCTGAGAATCACTCATCCTGCCACTCAAATTAGTTTGAGTTCCTTTCCAACAGGTCTCTGGCTCATCCAGTACCTCCCACATCAGAATCAGACCTGGCAGAGGTGACCCACTTTGTCCCATACTCACCACGCTGCCTGGTGAGCCCCAGCCACGTTGCAATTTTGGATGAGGGTGAAGGCGTCGTTGCACATTTTCTGTGCGTCATAGCGGGACAGGGCACACAGACGTGACACGCGGGTGTCCCCTTGCTGGCGGATCACCACCATGAGCTGCCGGGCCACGCGGTGGTTCTGCCAGGAGAGTAGAGCTGTGCTTCCAGCGACTCCTGCAGGAAGGGGCAGGAACAGCCGAGGGGACTGTTCCCTGCCTGGAGCCCTCCCCAGCACCCCACCCCTCTGCCATCTCCCGATGGGACAACATCCTGCCCGCCTGATTGCCAAGGGATGGGGATACATGAGTGCTTGCACAGCTGTACCACACAGGATGGGAAGCAGCTAGTCCTTGCTTTCCCTCAAAGGTTTTTTTTTGGCCCTGCTGTAGTGCCAAAGCTGGTGGATTGCTCCCACCCTGGCCTGCAGCCTACCATCAGATAGGAGCGCAACGCTTCCTCTCACAGCCCACCCCTGTGTCAGCAAAGGGCTTGCAAGGGAGCAGCAGTGCAGCAGAAGGAAGGCGCAGTGGCTTTCAGATCCCTGCATCCTAAAGCATGGGACAAGGATTGTTCTTAACCCTGCAGTGTTCTGGGGCAAAACCATCCTGCCTGGCCATGCTGCTACACACCTCTCTACTTGGGACATCTCAGCACACAAGCACACATCTGTGGGTGAGCAGATTTCCTCCCCTCCCACACACCACCCTCAGCCTCCTGCAAACCACTCATGGTGCAAATGCACTATACGCCTCCTTGTGTCCCCTCCTTACCTGGCTCCTGTCCTTGTTCAGTCTGGACTCTAGCTCCAAGGCCAGCTGCAGGAGCCAGTGCTGCACCTGGACAAAGCAGGGGTAACAGACAGGTTGGGCCTCTGCTTACAGCGGTACCACAATACAAGAGCAATGCTCTGCACACTAGGGAATGCCGGTAGGGGATCAGACTGGAATGGACAGCCTGTTGTAAGGCCCCATATCTGTAGGAGACCCTGAGAAACCAGTCCAGCTGAGATTCAATACTGCAGGCAAGTACACTGTAGATGCCATACAAGCACTGCAGCATTACTAATAGACTTTGCCAAGTAATCTAGGTTCCCTGTCCTGGATTTCTCCTTCCATCTTCCTACAGTTCAGTGGGAACCTCACCCCAACCTAACAGCTAAAGCATATCCTGCCTCTTTCTTTGGGCTAATTACCTTTGTTCTAGCAACCATGCTTTTGAAGCTTATCACTGTGAATAATTTTCAAACAGCACAGGCACAGTTTTGCTCATGAAAATTACAACCAGGATGGACCTCTTTGTACAGGAGTTTGTTAATGCATTTCTGTCAACAGGGACTTCAGAGCTCAAACCACCTTCTCCCACTGAGCCTCTAGTCTGAGTTTCAGGGCATAATTGTGCAGAAAAGCAGCAGTTTTGCAAGCTAGTCTCAGTTTTTAGTATTATCTTCTCCAGTGTGAAAGGCAAGCCTCATGCTAGATGTAGGCTTCTCCTACCGCCTTCTGTGTGGCCAGGGCTGACTTCCCAGGGAAGTTCTTGCTGCAGCCAATAGACTGGGGCAGGTACCGGTTTTTGACAGGTTCCTCTTCAATTCCTCTGCACAAGTCATAGAGCCAAGACCTGAAAGCCACAGGGAAATAATGAGGTTATGAAAACAGGCACGCATCACTGGGCAGCATGTCAGTCTCCTGCTGAGCCCTGTTTTCAACTCAGTGGAAGCTGTGACTATCTCTCATCCCCAGCTCTACAGTTGCAGTCACAGCTGAACAGGCAGGACTCTTTCAGGCCACAACTGCCTGTCAACACAACTCCTCCACCTCTTCTCCTGAAGTGGCAACAGTTAACCAGTTTGCAGGGCAGTCCAACTGCTGATCTGGGCGAAAAAGTTGTTTCAAGCTTCAGTCCAGCCTTGTAATTTCCTCTGTGATGAGTCTGTCAAGACTGCCCTCTTCTTGGCCTGCAGAGAACCAGCCCTTTGACCCCCATCCTGGGACACTGTAGAGGAAGGCTGAGGCACTGGCTGACAAGCAAAATATTATCCTGGAGAGGGTGCCTGGGAGGAGGCAAGACTGGAAACTTGCTGTGGGCCTGAAAGATCAATGCTTCCCAAAGATGTCACTGAAGTTTTATCTTCCAACCTTCCTAATCACAGCAGAACAACCTAAAAGGTTCTGTGACTGAAAGGAAGTCTCAATTCCTGCCAAGAGCCAAGTTGTGGTGAGTGGTACATCATTACCCAGTTTTGTCTCCAAAATGTGTCTGGAGCTCAGTCTCACTGAACTGTGTCAGCTCCCCAATGTATTCTACTCCCAGGATGTCTGTGATAGCAGCGCCAAGCTTGCCTCCCAGGTTACGGCTACGGCAGAGAAACAAAAAAAAAAAAAGAGAAAACACAAATGAAGCATCATGTGTCTCACTGCAGCAGCCATTCCTAGATGAGGACAGCTAGAAGCTGCTAGGAACTAGCAGGACAAAAGGAACACTTGGCACATAACAGCTCTTCTGCTCATAGTAAAAGGACACATAAGAGTTGATGTAGGAACTACTCCTTGGGTCTGTGAATTTTAATGCTTCTCCCTCAGCTCCATCTGATCCCAAACTACGCTCTGAAGAATGCCTCACATCCAGTTTCCTTCTTCCTATACAGACAGGACCCTTCCCCACACACATCCCTCTCCGTCCCTTGCAAGACACAGAAAGCAGACAACAGCAGTGCAGGTCTGGAGAGCAGGATTAGGGATCCATTCCTCTGGAGCAGCGGTGCTGGTAACACTTCCCTACACCACGTAAGGTACTTGTGCACAGTGTGGATGCTCGAAAGCAAACCATATCTGCTCTCTGTGAGCACAGCCGTCACTCACGCTGGGGAACAGCTATGGGCACCTTGCCCAGTTGCTTCTGGCTTATACCTGTGCACCCCAGCAGTCATTCTGAGCACAGCCTTACCCTGGGAAAGGATGTCCACAGGCTGCTTGTAGGCTTTTGGATTGTGGTCCCTTCACCAGCAGGGTTGCAACTTCCCAAGCAGACACCCCCTGAACTGTCGCTCACAGCTGCAAGGGATAACTGGCAGGATTCCCTCTATTTGTTAGAAGCATTGACGAGCAGTTACTGTGGAGCTGAGAGCCTCTGCTGGCTGCTATCAGTAAGCACCAAATTGCTGTGCTGAGGTGGCCAGGAGCTCTAAACCAAAGCAGCAGCTCTCTGTACTTACATGTTGCTGACGGGCAGTTGGCTGAAGAGCTGTGGCACAAATCGTGCAGACACCAGTGTCTGGCGGTTGGGCTTGTTCAACCCACAGGCCAGCTTTGCCAGTGTCTGTAACACAGAAGAGGGTGGAAACTGTTATTATACACCGCGCACTGGCCTAATGTGACACTACTGAACAGCTTGTGCTGCATCACCTCTAAGAGCTGCCTTTGGAATAGCTGCTAGGAATATGAGCAGGGTGCAGCAGTGCTTGCTCTTAGGCAGTATCCACCTCAGGATTCGACATGCACTAGCTGGGTATTCTGAGAGCAAAGCTGCTTCCAGGCTTTAGTTCTGTGAATTGCTGGACTCCTACTGCAGGCAGATAAAGATCTATCATCTCTCGTGGTTTTTCTATCAGGCAAGCATGCTAGAGCTCCAGCAGCATGCCCACAGTCCTCCCCAGGCTATGTCTTTTTCCTTCATTTTCTGTGTTTGTCTTGCTTTTTCTCATTGTCACTATTTTATTCTTCTCTCTGTGAGGTCTGCAGCAGCATAGTGCTGCAAAAGGAAACCTTTAAAATGCAGAATTGCTAACCTGGAAGGCATGTTCTCCTATAGAGCTTCCCCTCCCACTGTAACCTACCACAGGGTCAAAAATACACAGACTAGTTAGAAGTACGTTTAGCTGGGTGTTTGAAGTTTCATTGAACAACTTTAATAACTTCCTCTTTCAGTGCTTTGCCATGCATCCTGCAACTAAGCAAAATTTCTTGCCTGCCTATTGAGCTATGACCTTTATTTAAACAGTCCATTTTACAGGCTTATATACATTTGAACTTGTTTCTAGACAAAGTAATCCCTTTTCAGATATCAAATCCCATTTTTCTTGTCTGGCTAGAGACTTCCAAGTTTACCCACCTCATAAAGTGACGTGCTGCAAGCCAAACCAATCACTGATACTTCATGGGGAGAAACCATTTACTTTTTCTGACACCTTCTATAAACTGCACATGCTGAAACAGGATTTGGCATTTCTACAAGAGCACTTATATTACTGACTCATCCTGCTGCTTGTCCACAACAACTCCAGGCTACTTCCTGACTTATGGTGACTTAGCCAAAATCCTGCTGGTTGCTTTTCTCTATAAACCACAAAAACAGTCAGTGAGCATAAGAGGAGCGTAAGAAGCACTGTTTGGTGATTTCAGACTGATTCTAAGCTTTTTCAAGCTCAGAATTTTCAACTCTAATTTCATCTCAGAACTTCCACAGCCCAGGCCCTGAGCCCCATCTGTGCAACACCTGGATTCATACAGCTGTTCCCTCTCTGTAGCTTCAGTGAAAATACTGGCTCTTAGCAAACCTCGGACAGATCTCCCCAGGATCCCACTCTAAACACCCCAATTTGAGTGCAATTCACTGAACAAAATCATTATGGAAAACAGTAGTATTTTCTTCAGCTAGATGCCCTTCAGACAACTTCAGTCATGTTGTCTGCTACAGTGTCATCATCAGGTTACTCAGCTCAGGGTGAGGTGTGTTAGAAACCTTAAGGTTGACTCAAATCTGTAGTCTTTCCTGCATATTTGGCCACTCATGCTGTCAAAGAGGGTACATAAATGAATTCGGCATGAGTGGTTCTTAAGAAAACCATGCTGTTATCCTCCAGGTGCTTCCAAATTTTTTGGTCTCATTCATCATCTGGGCTCCTGGTGTACTCTAACAAGGTACTTCATTGAAAATAGCAGTTCCTTGGGAGAGTTTTCTGTAGAAAAAACACAAGCATAAAGCAGGTAATTTCACCTTGAGTTTCAGGCAACAGTCGCTGTAGCCTGAATTTGCTGAGAATGGTTTTTACTGACACAAATTCCCAGTGACTCAGAGGAAGAAGGACACCAGACTGGGGCACTGAGTTGAGCTGGGTTGCTTTTCCTCTTTCTGGTTAGTGTTTACCCTGCTAGTCATGGGGATTTGGGTGATGCTCAGCCAGCTGCCTAGAGCAGCCACAGGAGCTCTTGGTGCATGACAGCAGCTGCAGAAACAAATGGACTTTGATGACCTTGATGCTGTAGCTACAGAGGGTTTCCTGCCGGGTGAAAGGTGGGCTGGTTTACTGAGAGCACCCCTTTTGTTCTGCAGAAAAGGTTTACCCACCGAGGTGAGCTGGCTGTGGAAGCACAGCACAGTGCTCTGCACAGCCACAAGTACGCTGTGGTGATCTCTGCACTGTGCTTGCTGCTACAGATATGCAGTTCTTCAGGGACAGCACAGTACATCACAATGTCCTTACTCTCTCAAAAAAAATAGAAATGCTGGCATAGAAAATGGAAGCTGGGAGAAGATGCTAGGAGTATCAGGGAAGTTCTCTGTTATTCTTGATTAAAGAAAGCAAAAAGGTAAATTGAACATACTTTCCACGGGAAATTTCTACACCAGTGACCTTCCTCAGCTAGCTCATTTCTGCCTCACAGACTGGTCTAGTTTCAAACTGAGCCAGTGCAGAACCAGTTCCAGTCCCTGTGTACAGCTGGCAGTACTACCCGATGCTTCTGCAGCAGTATAAGATGAAATACATCTTCCTTGAACTTCAAAGCATCCATTTAGTCTTCATTTTCTTTTTGTTGTTTTTTTTTAAGTCAGAATCTGCCTTTATAAAGTCATACCTGTATATAAATAAGCCCCTCTTCTGCAGAAAAGGGATGCTCTCAGTAAACCACCCTGCACTTCACCCAGCAGGAAACCCTCTGTAGCATCAAAGTCCGTTTGTTTCTGCAGCTGCTGTCATGCACCAAGAGCTCCTGTGGCTGCTCTAGGCAGCTGGCTGAGCATCACCCAAATCCCCATGGCCAGCAGAGTAAACAGTGACTCACCAGAAAGACAAAAATCAACCCAGCTCACCTCAGTGCCCCAATGTGGTGTTCTTCTGCTGCCAAGTCGCTGGGAATGTGTGTCAGCAAGACTGGTACAGTGACTGTTGCCTGAAACTCAGGGTGAAGATTACCTGCTTTATGCTTGTATTTTTTCTACAGAAAACACTCCTGGAGGACTTAAACCCCTTTTGATCCTAGTGAGCTCACTCATTCGAGTACACCAGGAATCCAGTCGGTAATCTGGGCAGTCAGAGTGCATTGCTGACTGCCCAGGCCATGGCTCTGGGGAAACAGCTCCCATTTCCAGATGTCTTATAATTTCTCAGAAGGTGTGATCACACACGGCTGCATTCCCAACTTGGTTCATCTTCTACAGGAGACTTGTAAGTAGAGGAGAACATCTACGGCATGTTACCGTACATGCTACCATTTCACTCTGCTACCCAGAAGAAATCAGGCTGATGTGTTACGCACGTACCTTGTTGTGCGAGATGCCAGCTGAACACCTGAATCCGGTAGCTGCTTCCACTGCCACCCTAATCTCTTCCACAATTACTGCGCCCATGGTCAGCTGCAGGTCAGGACAATCGGGGTTATCGAAAGACAGCGATGCCAGCCACTCGTCCAAACCACGTTGCCGCAGCTCCTCTAGAAAAGGGACACAAAAGGGATCACAAGGGGACACGATACGGCACTTCTTGCTGGGCCTACCAAAGTGACCCGCAGCATCAGCCTGCAGCCACAGGCTTCTTTCTCTAAGCGCGTCCCAAGCACAGGGAGGAGAAGCAGGCACCTTAAAAGCCATTCACTGGGGAAAACGCAGAGCCCATTTACCACGCTCTCGATTCGGGGGAGACAAAGCAGGCGGAGCGGACCCTTCCCGGGGGGCGGGGGTCGCTGCGTACCCTTCCCGCTGGGATCAGCTCGGCGCGTGCCCTTCCCGCCGGGATCGGGGCCGGGCTCTTCGGGCAGGCCCTGCACGAAGGTGCTGGGCAGCAGCGCTGCCGGCAGGGGGCGCCCGCCCAGCTCGCGCAGCCGGTGGCGCGCGCTGCCCGTCAGGTCCAGGTACGCCTCGTCGATGCTCGCGCGCTCGATGGCGGCGAAGCGCGACAGCACCTGCATCACCTCCGCGCTGGCCTCCCGGTAGCTGCCGGGCGGCGGACACGGGCTCAGCCACCGCCCCGCGCCACCAGGGAGGCCCGCGCCGCCGCCGCCACTCCCGGCCCCCGCTCTCACCGTGTGAGGTCCGCCTTGCCCCGCGCCTGTGGCACCCGGGCCAGCGCCAGCTCGGGGCACAGCGCCCGCGCCTCCGACGCCCACATCCCGCGGGACACGCCGAAGGCGCGCGCCTCGTAGCTCACCGCGATGATCCTGCCAAGACACGGAGGTGAAGTGCAGAGCGGGCCCGGCCCCGCGGGGAGCGGGGTGGGACGAGGAGCCGGGGTCGCCAAGCCGGCTCGCCTACCTACCCGCCGCCCTGCCACTCGGTGTACTGCACCACGGCGCAAGGGCGGCCGCGCAGCTGCGGGTCGAGGCGCTGCTCCACCTGCATGAAGAAGCAGTCCATGTCTACGAGGGCCACCACGCGCTCCCGGCCCCGCGACATCCCGCTGCCGCCACCGGCTCCCGCCCGACTGCGTGAATGATTGAATAACCGCCCGCTCGGTGGGGCGGAGAGCCCCGCCCCAGCCCGCGGCTTTGCGGTACCCGTACTTTCCGCGTGGGGCACGCCGGGAGTCGTAGTTCACCGGAGTGCGGTGGGGCGTGCGCGTGTCCCCGCCGCGACGCTGCGCGGCGCCCGCGTTCTCCCCGTGTCCCCGTGCTCCCCAAGGCGCATGCGCGGAGCTCGTCCCGGCCGCCCCGCTCGTCCCTCCCGTGGGTGGCCGGTGGCGCGCGCCCGCCGCCGCCGCCATGTCCGCCGAGCAGGTGAGCGGCCTCTGCGAGCAGCTGGTGAAGGCGGTGACCGTCATCATGGACCCGGCGTCCACGCAGCGGTACCGCCTGGAGGCCCTCAAGGTACCGCCCGGCCGGGGAGGGACGGAGAGAGGGACGGAGGAGGGGAGGGCACTGGGCTCCGGCCACGCGGGCACCCCGTCCGCACGGCCCCGGGGCGGGCGAGGGCCTGGCGGGCCGGTCCCGGGCGTCCCCGGGAGCTGGGAGCCGTCAGCAGGCGGCGGGGTCGGGCGGCCGCGTGTCCCCCGGCGTGCTCCGCCAGGGATGGGGCTGCCGCCTCCTGCCCCGGTGTGTAACTGCGTGTGCGTGTCCCGGCTCTCCCTCACCTAGTTCTGCGAGGAGTTCAAGGAGAAGTGCCCCATCTGCGTGCCCTGCGGGCTGAAGCTGGCGGAGAAGACGCAGACGGCCATCGTCCGGCACTTCGGCCTGCAGATCCTGGAGCATGTGGTCAAGTAAGGCAGCTCGTCCCGTGCCGCCGAGCCGGGGAAGGGTCCCGGCCTGCCGCCACCCAGCGCTGGCGTGGGATCTGTGCCCATTCCGGCACCTCCCGCCCTAGGGAGGCACTTCCAGGACGCAGGGAGTTTGTTCTGCAGCAGAGGACAGTTGCAGTCCTGCTCTGGATGTTTTTCTTTTTCCATAAAGGAAGGAGAAGAGAGAATTGCTTTCAGGCAGGTTGGAAAGGTGAATTCACTCAGCTGTAAGACACATTGATATCACAAGATGAAAATAAGCACACTAGGTTACCAGTAGGTCTTTGCAGTGTTGTGTCATTGGCCTCCTGCTAACAAAGAGGCTTTGTATTAGTTCAGTTCTGAGATTCCTTTCTCTGCCGCCTCTACAGACCTGATGCTTTGTGCTTTTGCTGCTGCTTCTGGTGTGTGTTGATCTCAGTGGGGCACGCCCATTTGCCAGCAGCAGTTTTAACTCAGCCTTTTTTATTAAGGGATTGGGTGCTGGCAGAGGCAGGGAGCTGTAGTGTTTCTAGGTAAAGAAGCAATGTTCCTTGAGAATCAAGTCAGAAATACGTTACATAGATTACAAATTTTTTGACTTGGTTTCCTTTTTGTTTGTTTGTTTATGTTTAACAGATACCGCTGGAACAATATGCCTCGCCTAGAAAAAGTTTATCTAAAGAACAATGTTATGGGCCTCATATCCAGTGTAAGTACCTGCTGTCCCAGGCTGTTCTCTGAAATGTGAGAGGAAAAGTAAAAAATACTCCAGTTAATTAACACAGAGGATCTGAATTCAGTTTTGCATTTCCTTGCTTTTTTGCTTTGCATCTCTGGTTGTTTCAGTGCTTTTCTCCATCTTGTCAGGTGAATAGCCATGTTGCCTCACATGGCAGGAAGTTGTGAGGCTTGTATAACATATATAAGGTACTTTTTCTTTTCTTAGAAGGAAATTCAGTAACTATGGATGTTCTTATCCTTTGCAAAAATACTAAAGCCATTATCTTAGTCGTGTTTTCTCTGTTGTTGTGATTGCTCACATGACCAAGTGACCTTCTTTTAAGGAGAATCCGTCTGGTTCCCTGAGTTTATTAGCTATGGATGCTTGGGAGCGTAGAAGTGTCATCTAAGGTGGCTGCAATGAAAGGCTGCCCAATGTCGTGTTTTGTTTTGGTTTTAGTTTCTGTGGTTTAGAATGTTTGCAAACACTGTGTTTCCCAGGTCAGAGTTATAAATGCCTGATGTTTGCTGTTTTGTGTAATTGTCCCCTTTCTGTCACAGGGAACTCAAAGTATCCTGGAAGAGGAAAGTCACATTAAGGATGTGCTGTCTCGCATTGTGGTGGAGATGATCAAGCGGGAATGGCCTCAGCACTGGCCTGACATGCTGAAGGAGCTGGATACCCTCTCTAAGCAAGGGGTATGAAACACAGCTGTCTGGTCTCTTGCTTGCTATTAGTACAGGGCTCAGTCTTCTATCATCCTGAGAAAAATCTAACTCTCTCATGGTCAAGTGAGACAGGTTGGTGATGGACTCAAAAATCCCCGTAAGATTAAGCTAGCCTTCGATGACTTTAGCATAGAGAGGGCCGTCCTTCTGTTTTATTTTCTCAGTGTGTGACCTATGTCTTCATGCATGCTTGCTTTCTCTCCATGTCTTTGAGCTAGTCTCAAAGATGAGCTGGAGATTTGGATTGATAGAGATTGATTTGAGCTAGAGATTTTAATGTTTGGACTGTGCTGATGGAGTGTATTTCACTTTGGGACATCAGGAAACTCAGACAGAACTGGTGATGTTCATCCTCCTACGTTTGGCAGAGGATGTGGTGACTTTTCAAACTCTGCCTACCCAGCGGCGACGAGATATCCAGCAAACCCTTACCCAGAACATGGAAAAGATCTTCAGCTTCTTACTAACTGCCCTGCAGCAGAACATCAGCAAGTACAGATGCATGGTAAGAGTCTCCTTCCCTTGGGTTTAGTCTTTGCTGAAGGCATTTAGGAATCGAGATGCAGCTCACAAATTGTTGAGGAAGCAGGGACAGAAACTGAAATCTGAGGTAGGGATCTGCTTTGGCCTGTGAAGCTGGTGCTGATCAGAGAGACTGAACACATAAGGCTGATAGTGTTAGCATTGATATTTTGATATTGCTAGTGTAAATGGCTTAAGTGGATGCATGCTTCATCCATGCTGTTGGAATGCATGCTGGCACCAGGGGTGTACAGCTTAGCAAAGTGAAGGTGTGGTTGTGGCAGAAACAGGTAATTTGGTGTGGTTTATGTAACACACAGTAATTAAGAGATGCCATCCAGGAATCCTGTCTGCTCTCTCATGCTGCAGTGCTGCATTTGAGGTGATGCATCAAAAAGCATGAGTTTCTGATGTCTCAACATGCTTCTGGGCCTCTGGTCCTTTTCTCCAAGAGCTCAAGTCAGGAAGCCCTTTTTTTGCAAAGTTCTAGTGAAGAATGCTTGCAGGAGTAAGGAACTTCTGAAGACAGAGCTAATATGATTCCACAGAAGCTGTTTATTGTTTACATTGTACCTTAGTTACACATTTCTAGGACTACTGTTCACGCAATTACACATTACATGATGGGTTACTCTATCTTGTTCACGCATTTAGCACGAGGGTCTCAAGAAATATGATTGGTTACAGTCTAGGTGCTTCTTGAAGACTTGTTATCTTGTTTCTTAGCTTCTTTTTCTAATTTAGCACAGTTTATGTTTTAGCAACTTTGATGAATTTTAGGGACTTTGATAAGCATTTCTAGAGATAATTTGGCTGGGGCACATTAGCCTAAGCTATTCAGATGCATTGCAACAAATGCTTTTCTGGTTTTGTGTAAACAGACTTCTTTCCTGAATTCTTACCTAGAGATGTGCAGGTCTGTCACAATGAATGATGAATGGGAGTCTCTACCCCAGTCTATTCCTGTGAAAAGGAAGTGGATTTAAGAGTGATGCACAGTTCAGAAACCAAACTAGAAACAAGTTGCTTAATCATATCTCGTATTCTTTTTTTTTCCCATGAATTAAAATCCAGAGTTATACTAAATCTGAAACTGGGAAGCAGTGAAAAATCCTTTTTCTACCTGACTTCTGTACACCTTCCTGATGCACTGTCAGGCTGAGCACCACCCCACCCCCCTTGTAGCTAGTTTTCTGTGTAGTTCATGGTGGTGGGAGGGTGACCCTTGTGTGTTTTGTAGTCTGGTTGAAATGCATTTCCAGGTAAGGTTTGCATTGCAATGCTTGAGGCTCTGAAGTGTGGCTGCTTCCGCTAACGGTGGAATCTTTCTGATTGGCAAGGTTGGAGCACCCCAGGAACAAGAAGTCCTCACCACTCCACAGGTTAGCAGATCTTTGGGCTATTTGTGCACAGGGTCATTTCTGAGGGCTGGGTGTTCACCTGTCTGCACACAGACTGGGGGAGATGACGGACAGGTCCCCAAGATCATAATAATGTGCAGTGCTTATAAGTATCATGGATTAATAGATAAATGTGTTTACAAGGTGGGTCATATATGAAATGTTTGGGACTCGAGCTGATTAACTTAAAAAATCACTGCAATGAATAGTCAAAGCAAAACCTTATAGTAGAAAGAAATGCTTGTGATGTCTTTGCATCTGAAAAACAAGTCAAACCTGAGTATCTGAGGGACTTTTTTGCATTAGGCAAAAAGATGGTACAGGCAGTTTTAGTTAGCAACAGCATTTAGTTTTAGCAACAGCATTGTTGCTGTTGAGTGTGCTAGGCCTGGGAGTCCGGCTGTAAGTAGTTGTCCGGCTCTAGCTCTCCAGCTGCCTTTCTGACCGTGGACAAATCACCCTTTCAGACCTGAATCTTAAAAGCCACCAGCATCTTTTCAGAGTCTGGCTTTTGGGTGTAAGGTGCTCTTAAAAGGTCAAATGCTTCTTTCCTGGAAGCCTCCAGGAAGTACCAAAATGCTTTTTCTTCTTGTCCCCTGTGTCTCCCTGGTGCCTGCTGGCTGGAGTGTTACCTTCTGGATGAGAAGGGAATTGTGGCTTAACTTGGCAATTCAGAATCCTGTTGTCTTACCTGGCTGGGGGCTGCAGAGGTCACTTTGTTGGCTGCCAGCAGTGTCCTGCGTGAGAGACTGTG
>WAAG01052417.1:7257-28237 GCA_013390105.1 Tichodroma muraria
CATCCCAAAGTGTTTTCCAAAGAGGATCTCCCCCATTTTACAAATCTGAAAGCAAAGCATAGAGAAGTTAAGCAGTCTGTCCAAGAATACAAGCAAAGTGGTGCAAGAAAATCAGGACTGGGTCTGTTGACTGCCAGTCCCTTGCACAACACTATTTTTTTCTGCAACAGAGAAAATAATTTGGAAAATGCACAAATCCAAGCCATAGCTAATAAGAAGCCACTGATCACTGTGCTGTAGAATGTAAATCAAGGAGCAAATACAAGGGACTGTGCCTTCCATTTTTTTTTGTTTTTCTAAATGGCTCAAGCACCTACCCAGAAGCTCTGGCACTGGTTGTTGCAATAAACTTTCCAGGGCTGAACTTCACCAGGAAGAAAGCTGTGCTCTTCTGTGTGGGCTGGCATATGGTAACCAGCAGTAAGTCAAAAGGCACCAGTAAAAGGAAACTGAGTATTACTGGACATTTGCAAGCCAGTGCCTTTCTAGTCCTGTATCAAAGAACATCTTGTTATCTGAGCTAACGAGGAAAGATCCAACCTTCTCTCTTGTGTGAGAAGTGCACCTGAGTGCACATCTGCCCCCAGCAGCACCGCTGAGGTCTCAGCCATTTGCTAAAACACAAGTCCGAAAAAGGGATGTTCTGAACAGCAGCTTAACATCCTACATTGTACAAAAGCTGCATTAGAGACTCTGACAAATAAAAATAGGCTAAAATAGGCTAGAATAGGAAAGGGCAAAAATCCAGGAAAGAAGAAGGCTGAACATCAAAATTCTATTCTTTTTCTTCTCTTCCACTGCATGTCAAAGAAAAATTTCTTCCCTGTGGCTAAGGCTGGCAGCCTGGGTAAAGTGGTGGCTTCTCCCACCAAGCTCAACAGCTCATTTGACTTAATTTCATCTCTTAATTTCTTTTGAAAAAGTATGTTGTGTTTCATTTGCGGGAGATAATCAATGACCCTGGAGAGAAGCTCTCCAGGGTGTTAAGCAAAGGGATTTAACCACAGAGCACGGTCATATCCTCAGTTTTGGGGATCACAGCTTGATACTCATTATAGCCCTTGCTGATACCACCTTAGGGGTGAAGGCCCAGGAAGCTCCCCAGTACCTCAAGTCTTAAGCAATAACTCTCAACCACAGCTGAAAAGACAAACAAGAAAATATTCTGGAAATCCAGTAAAGCTTCCTGAGCTCCACTGCTTCCTGCAGCCCTCACTAGTGCAGGGAGGAAGGAATGGGTTTGTGGCTTATTAAGGGAAAGAGACAAAGCCCTGGGCATTCATGCAGCAGAGATGATGATGAGGTGCCAGTGGTGGTGAGGGACTGAACCAGAGGTTAGAGAAGCAGGAAATAGAAACTGATTGTTAGTTACTAACAGTGATTTCTGCTGTGCACTGCGGGCAGCGCTGCCCTCTTACCGCCTCCTGAGACTGCGATTTACTCATGATTGTGAGCAGAGTTTGTAACAGCACGTCCAGGAGGCTCTCCACCATCATCTCAACCTCCTCCACGACATCTCCCTCCTACAGCAAGTGGTGAGCAGACAGACAGTTACAAACAGGAGAGATGGAACAGGTAAAGACAGTTCTGCTGAGTCAGCCATGCCACAGGCTCGCTGGGACAGAGAGCTCTGTAACAGGTTCAAAGAAGTACAATCAAATTCCTCACTGGTACCAGATCCTGTCGTTCTGTCAGTGTGTGTGTGTTACCTTGACAGTCTCTGATGGAAACATTCAGGGTCACAGCCATAAAGGTTAGTCTATAATCAAAGGTCTAGAACACAACAGGAGCAGATTATGTTCAGGAGCCTTTACTCCATGGCAGTATTATTTTAGCTTATTTCCGTGATAGCTGTCATCTCATTCCTTTCACAAAGAACCATGACTTGTAATTGGAAATACCCATTGGTATGAATGATATTTAGCACCATGAGCTTCCTGCTTTAGTCAGGTGGCTCACCTGACTAAACTTCACCACCCCCTCTTTGTGAGCATTGCTTTACATGATCTAGTTACCATTTGAGATCAGAGTATTATGACCATCAAAACTGGGTGTTGGAACTCAGCAACAATTTCCAGAAGTAAGTGGGATTTCATTGATTGGATAATTTTAGAGTATTCTTTTAAAGTGAACCATAAAGTGCTCGTTACTGTCTCTTGCAGAGCTACGAGTCCTTGAACTGTGTAGAACTTTTAAACTCCACTGACATCTAAGTTCTGGGCTTGCATGAAGAAAATTAAACAGTGTCAGAGCTGGTGAGGGTGTATGTGATTCCCCTTCCTAGCAGCAAGCACACTGTGTAATCAGGATGCTCTGAGTCACACACAGAGCCAGACCCTCATTTCAGATGTTCTCCTGCTGACAGCACAATCTTGTTTTTAAAAGGTTCTTTGAAAAACCTATATTAACCTATAAAAATGTCTCACTCTTCATTTTACTAAATCTGGTGCAAATAAAAAATTAAAAGTAGCAGATTTACCAAAGAACTGGTCTTGATTATGGAGAAGATACTACTGAGGATCCCAGAGCAGATAAGCAGCTCCTTCTGCTGTCGTAGGTGAAGGTGAATGTGGTGAAGAACTACAGGCAGCAGAATGCGCCGGGACTCTGAACGAAGGAAAATAATTTCAAGTGTAAGGAGAGAAAATATATGCAAACAATTTACAATGGATGGTTTCAACAAAACTCTGTGGTGTTATCATTCTCACTTTGTACTGAGTACAATAATTTAAGTGCACTAACTTGAGATCCTCACTGCAGGAAAGAGAAACCCAGTGGAGCTTTCTATCTTTCACTTTACCTTCATAATTTCTTTCATTCTTTATATATGAAATACACTCAAAATCTTCACCCATTTTCCACTGAGTTCTTAAAGATTTTTGTAAAATTCTATTTTTAAAGTATATGTAAGCAATAATGTAAGTATATTTAGATAAAATTTTAAGAATTAAAGAGTTACCAAAGTGTTGAGCTAAAGAAACACTGAAGTTACAACATCAAGATTAAAGATACTTTAAAGGAATGTGGTGGGTTTCTCACACAACTATCCCCCTGTTTCTCAGGCATAAGCTGGCTGGAAAGGAGGTTTTCTTCCTGTCCATGATAAGAGCAATGCATAGTGTAAAGTGAGATTTGGGAGTTTTAAGAATTGACTTGATTTTTTAATGTATGTGTATCAGCCTTTAGTAACTACAATTTACCTATGATGGACTTATAAACATTTCCTACCACAGCGAAAGCTGTATTTGTGTCGAACAGAGTTAACAGAGTTACAGAATATTCTGAGTTGGGACACACAAGGCTCATGGAATCCAACTCTGAAGTGAAAGTCAGAAGCCCTTTGTGAAAAGAGCTTGCGGAAAGAGGGATCAAACCCCGCAGCGTTGGCTTTATTAGCACCCTGCCCCGACCAGCTCAGCGAATGAATACATGTATCAACGATGCTGCCAGGAGAAATAATCACCAACATTATTGGCATTCAGCGGGGAATTATTTGCAACAAAGCCGCGGCGAAAGCAGCCGCGGTGCTGCTGCCCTGAGCGAGCAGCAGGCCGAGCCCCGGCTCACCTGAGAAGGAGAAGAGGCGGCTGTCGACCGTGCGGGCGATGGACTGGAGCTTCACCACGTCCATGGACTGGCCGATGTGCACCGTGCTGGGCATGCTGCCCAGCGTGCCCCGCACGAACTCGGCCACCTCCTGCACCGTGAACATCTGCAGCAGCTCGTCGAAGATGGCGGGGAAGGAGTTGAGCAGGGCAGCCTGCGGAGACAGGAGGGAGCTCGGCACCCGCAGCTGCCCACGGCAGCCCAGTGCAGCGAGGTGGCAACCAGAGAACACAGAATGAAGGGCCTGCGCAAAGCTACTACAGACTCTGCTATGGCTGGTGGTCACGGTTTGTGGTACCTGGAGCTCTGAGAGAACAGGTCACGTGCAGCATAGAAAAACCGAGTGCTGCTGCAATAGGTAAATCTTAGGATAAGTTGCGCACATAGAGCTTCAGAAAGCTGCATTTTAGGACACAGCTTATAAAACAGAAAAAAAAAAAGATAGCAGAGAACAGAAGATTTCAACATTTTTGTTGATTTACTTTTTTCACTTAATACAACACTTGCTTCTGATTAGAGAGTTCTATACCAATTGTTTGTAGTAAGCAAATACCTAAGACAGTTAAAACTCTTCAGAAAATATTCTGAAGTGAAGAACCTGCTGACAGACCCTTAACCAGCTTTGCCATGTGACATTCCAGGATTTCTGCAGCAGGGGTGGGGTGTGAGTCCACGTGAAAGAGGCATCACATCATGCGAGTGTGCATGTGATTCTTGCAATAACAGATATTTCCAGTAAGCTGGAGCTATCCTTGAAAGGGCTTCTTGAAGTGCAGAAATGGTGTCAGCACAACAAAAACCTCTTCATGTCTTATTTCCCATTTTTCAATTAATTTTTTCACAAGAGTAGAAAATTCCATGCATCACCCCATGCTCAAGTTCTGCGCACTTGGGGTACTATCAAACAACTGCCACCACCTCCAGTGTCTTAAAATTCTTCCCTCTCTCTACATTCTACCCAAGCTCCACACTTGCTTCCTCATTATAACTATTTAAATTTCTAGATGGTTGCTTTCTTGAGCCAGCCTCACCTCCACTCTTCCCTTCCTGCCATTCCCACCTCCCTTCCCTGAAGCTCTCCACACAACCCCCAGTGATTTCCTGCACAAGTTCAGATTTACCAGACTTCACTGCAGATCTCTGTTCAGCTTTGCCCTTCCAGAGTCTCACCACTGTCAGTATTTCCTTTTCCTCAGAGATTTTTTTTGTTTTCTCATTGCATAAACATTTCTGTATCTCTTCTATACTGACATGACTCTCCTAATCCATATAATCCCAGCCTTCTTCTTTGCCAAGTCTTTTCTCCTTCAACAGTGAAATCTATTTAATAGTATTTGAGCAAAATCAAATTATTTTTATAACTAACATGGTAGAGCTCATTCAATTATTCTGAATATAAGTTTACCTCCTTCTTCCACTCGTTCTCTCTCAAACTCTTGTTACAATCAACTCAGATTACACAAAACGCCACAAGGCCTCCTGGGTGTTGTCACCTGTTTGTTCCTGCATACCTACAATGTACTAACAAAACAGGTATAAATGTTTCACTAGCTCATGGTACTCGTGGAAGGGCAGTAACAGCCACAAATCCAGTCACTGTCTTTATCTTTGGGATAATACAAGTGAAATTACAATACCGGCCCAACAAATCCTTACAGGAGTTTTCCTAAATTTTTCCTAAACTTATAAAGCAGAAGGATTTCTGTGTAAGCCCTAGCAATCCAAGGGTAGACATGGGACCTCTTCAGGAAGATTTGGAGCTGCCCTGAGGCAACATCATTTCAACAGTCCCATTATTGCCCAGCACCACACCCTAAAATATGCTGGAACATTACTCATGTCAAACTAATTGCCTGGGAGGAAGGAAATCAGTTTTACTGTCATTGCTGGAAAAAAACTGACATATTGAGATCTCTCAAATATCCTGGAGAAGAAGACGAGTGTGAGGGAAATTACGTTTTCCAGGGCCTCCAGCATTTCTGTGGGCATTTAACAATTGTCCAGATTTCCAGAACTAATAATCAAATAAGAAACAAATGCTTGGTTCCCCCTGAGCAATTTGACTTATAGAATCTTGTGTACACCCTCAGTATTGTCCTTTTGGTGTGTGGATGCCATAAACTGCTCCATGAATAACTGAAATATTCCACATCTCCGAGTTTTAAAGTACCAGCCACTTAAACATCAAACTCCAGTTTATATGCAGGAAAAGAGTGTTTGGGATAGGGAAAAGAGACTAACTGGGAACATCCACAATGAAACACTTGAGCAGTCCTGGGGGTCATTACTTACAGAATGAAATGTCGGCCTTGTTGTGCCCCCACATTTTTGTGGGGCACCTGTCCCGGCTCCGCTCGCCTGCCCTCCAGGCTGGGGGGCCTACGGGGCAATGGGATCAGGGGGCAACACAGTGGCAAGGGGGAAACAAAAAGTAAACTTTTCAAAGATTCAACAAGGACAGGCTTTACAAATTACAAAAGTCCAAAGTAAGAAATACCACAGTGAGAGAAAGGAGGAAAAAAATTAAGAGAAACAAAGAGAAAAAGGGAAAATCCCCCATCCTCAAAGGGACTCTCCCTCTCTATTTGGGACCAACACAACTGGAAAACATTCAGCAGATACTGTTTTCATTCACCATCACTTTGTCTGCAAAATTCTGTGCCCTGATTTCTCTTGTTCCCAGCTCATCTTATTATACCCACCAATGGGTGATTAAATAAAACATTAGAGCAGCTGTTTTCAAATCTTTCAGAGCAGCTCCTTAAGAAAGAGATCACTCCACTGGCAGCTTCCTGAACCAGCAGAGTCACTGCTTGGCTGCAACACTCACAGCAGCTGCTTCTTTGGCAAAATACAGCAGGTGTTCCAAACGTGTAATTCTGCATTAGTGATTACAAACCACTCTCATGTTACCTTCACGGCACCAGGGAGCTCTGGGTGCTCCATTCTGACATGCTCTGAGCAGAGGCATAAACCAGTGTGTTTGACATTTAAAACTTAAATGCAGGAGTATGTAATGCAGTAGAGTGGTCTTAAAAACTTAACCCAAAACTCAGTTCACCCTTACTTTGAGTATTCAGTCCTCATGGAATCCTCATTGAGTCCCCTGGGCCATATTTAATGATGCATTAAATACGAGTATGGGCATCACAACATGTTTGTGGTCAGGCTGCACATGATTCTGACTGCAATTTTAGCACATGCTGGAATTGTTTGTCTGAGTGCAAATACATCAGTTGAACTTCTCTCTGTGATGCTGCTGTGACTGTAAGTATTGATTTGAAGTACTATAATGAAGGATTTAGAAATTCTTGAGGCCAACCGTAAGACATAGGAATGAGAGACTTGAAAGTGCAGTTTACTTTTGTGAACAGCAGAAGTTGCATTCTCATGTGAGAAGTCACTTCCTCCTAGAGTGCCCCCAGTCCAGCTCACCTGTGCAAAGCTCCTGTCTAATGCCATTAATGGGTGTCTTGTTTTCCAGCATCACCAGCTTGTTTAGGGGGAAAAACTCCACTGACCTGCATTTAACCCCCACGTGCCCACACCTCCTACCCGTGCAGGAACAGCAGCCTCGTGGTTCGCCAGTGGGAGTGTAGGAAATAGCAAACCTGTGTGAAGATGAGAGTCTCAGAGCTCCTGCTGTCCAAGCTGAGCACAAATCTGATGGACTGGAAAAGCTCCTGGATGCTGGAGCGGAACTGCTCCTCCTCCATTCCACAAGTAGCTCTGGAGTAAAGGATCCGAGATTGGACAATGAACTTGAAAAGATATTCCAAGGCCTTAAGGAGCAGGAGAGGAAGGAGATCAAGACAGAGAAAAAGAGAAAGAAAAATAAAGGAGCTTTAAAGAGAACCAGGAAAGACTCTTCATGCATAATAACTAAATTCTTGAGCTTTAGAAAGGAGAATGAAAAACAGGTTTTATAAGTTACATAATTCAGTTGAGGAAGAGCTACTCTTAGGCAAGTTCCCATTCTCAACCAATAATCTTTGTTACTTGCATGTCCCACTAACAGAAAAGTATGCATTTACATCAAAGAGACAAATCTGAGTTACATAATTTGAGGAAAATTTTGGTCAAGGTAAGAAACTTCTGGTTTTCTCATGACTTGGCACAATGACTGAAGTGTCTGAAGAAGCTGTTCAAGATTTTGTAAATGGCATTATTCAGAACTGCATTTATTTGGCAGCAGTGAGCATGAAGAAAACACGTTGTTCTGAGCAGCTGTAACAAGTCACTGCCCTATCAAGAGCTCTCAGACACCAGCCCAGAGAGGTGACACTTCACACACCTCCTTGATACTGGCTGTGCACAACTGTCAGTGCCAGAATGCACCAAATACCAGGGACATCACTCCTTCCCTTAGTGCTTAACAGGATTCACCAGCAAAGCAGGATTAAGGGAAGACTTAATTCATGGTTTGATCATGTCCTCAAAACCCAACACAGGAAAACAACAGGCTAGAGATTCAGCAATCATAGGCTGCACAGAAACCTTAGTAATATTTCACTGTATTCCATGGAAAATATTCTTGCCTCACTTTCATGCTGGAAAACTGGAAGTTAATTCAAATACAAGTTTTGCTCCCAAGAGATATTTTTGCACACGTAAGAGTCCCTCACTGAACCACCACATAATAGGCACAAATATGCAATGCTGTGTTGCAAGTTTTAGAATGCTACAGCTTTAAGGATATAGAATGGAATGTGAAATTCCCCATGAAGCCATCATGGACTTCAAAATGCCACTGACTCTTACAGCCTTTTTTCCCCCCAGAAATTATGGCAACTTCGATAATTCAGCAGTTATTATTTATATTTCTGTACTAAACCATCTCCCAGTGAAGCTTCCTTACACCAAAGAACTTCATCAGGATATATCAGCTGCATTCCTGGCTCGTTTCCAGACAAAGGCCTGTTGGTTCCCAGTCAGCTCTCCAAGGCTGACATCCCTGTGCTAACGCCAAACCCAGCACAGGCAGTGCTCCTAGGAGCTGCTTCAGGGGCTCAGTACACACAACCATAATTCTCATCTGAAGGCTCATAACTTCATGTGAGGATTACGTTTTGCAGTGAATCAGAGCATTTGTGTGTGAACCTCCATAATTCCCTGTGGAAGGTGAGAGAGCAGGGCTCAGAACACTGCACTTCCTTAGAACAGACAATGAGCCCACACAGGCAATGAACCAAAGAGTTCCCAGTGTTTTCACATGTGGCTGGGCTGCTAAAAACACAAACCAAGTCTTGGTAGCACAAGTGAGCACCAGGACTAACTTTGGCTCTTGCTACCTACAACATCACAAATATGATGTGTATTTGTGCCTAAAAACACACAAATGCACTGAGATTAAATCCCAGCCTTCAGCAATGCTTGGCATGGTATAAAACAAAGTGTCAAATTAAAGTAGGTCCCTTACAAACACAGTCTGTGTGCATGTTCATCTAACAGGTGAGCACCTCTGCCCTGTGACCAGCAGGGAAAACTCAGGGAAAACCTCCTGAGGGAGAAAAGCCCTTGCTGTTGGTTCCCTAATCCAGGCAAAACCCACCTATAGTTCTGCTGGAAGATAACTGAAGCTGGAAGGGCCTTTCCTTGACACAGTTCCTTAGTTCTTAATTTCCTCAGGGACAGCAAAACTGGCTGTGGAGCCATTCATGGACACTTGGTTACAGAAGTCCCCTGGGAGGCACAGGCAGCTGTTCTTGGATGCAGCTTTTGTGGAGCTTTATACAGGGCACAATAAAGGAGCATGATACTGTGTTTAGGTAGAAACGTCCTTTCAGTTATAGCTCCTCCAAGCTGCACGGGTTTTGAGAATTAACAGCAGTCTTGAGGCAGGTAAGAAATTTTAGAAATCCTCTAGAGCTCTCTTTGCTAATGCCAGGCTTGGAAATCAGAATCCTATGAGGCATCTGCATGTCCATCGTGAATGTACACGAGCAGCCAGAAGCTGTAAGAGTGCAGAGTATTTCAGCACCAGCTTTAGGGCACTGTGCCGAACAGACAATTCAGGGAAAAGGGATACAGAGCTATCCTGTTTTCTCAGTCAAAGAACTGCTAATGCAAGGAGTGATGTGGTCAACACTTCAAAGACCACAGAAAACCCCAGCAGTAGAATCTGGCACTAGTAATGACACATTAGCAATGATAATGTCTTTGGTACAAACTTGCTCTGGAATAAATAAAATCTGGAAACAAGGAAGTCAATCACTTCACTGTAATAGGAGAAGATAAAGACCTGAATTTGGGCCTGCAAGAGATACCTGCAAAAGCAAGCGTCTGAATAAGATGTGACAGCAGTGTGGGTGGCAGAGGATGTGCTGTCAGGTCTGCACAAACTCTGCTGGTAATTTTAATTCCTGTGCATGGAGAGGCTTGGGCTGACAGGTCTGCAAACTGACCTCCCTCACAGGGGGAACAGTCACGTTCCAGGGCAGCACTTGAGGGCCCCAGTAAGCCTCAAGCCCCTTGGAGGCCGAGACACAACGCACCATATTCACAAAGTGACTTCCTTAACCCCAGCTGCTGAAAGACATTCCAGCATTCCTGTCGTTACTGTTTCCAAACAGGACTGCTATGAGGTTCAGCAAATGCAGATCGCATAGGGACAATATCCTACATCTCTATTTGCTGCACTGCATAAAGCACTAATGAGTGGTTTGAGAGGCAAGAAACCTCCTCAAAGTCATTCCAGCTGGAGATCTTCCTCTTATCTCATAATTTTAATAGCTTTTCTAGCAATTTTAAAAAAAAAAAAGGAAGATAAGGATAGAAAAAAATAAAAAGAATTAGAAAGTTGTTAATTCCTTGAAAAGGCACCTTTGCCCTATTTTTACTATTCCATGAGAACCTGTGGTTGTAAATTCCAAAGGAGATGTTCCTAAGCATGTCAATATCTACGAAGGCAAAGCAAGCACTGGTGTAGTGCCCTTGTAATATCTGAATAGGATCCTAGCAGGGGATCTGGAAAGTGGGAGGATGGCACTGGCAGGGTCCTCCACCTGGAAGAGGTTTCACCTATTTGTACTGACAAGAGACAAAATCCAAGTGCTGATCACTGCCACTGCTTCCAGTTCTCCAAGTGCCCAGACTCGGGTGTTAGGACACCAGCCCCCTTGGAGGCAGAAGGTGCACTTAGAGAAAAACATCTTCCTGCAAATGTTGGCATCTTGTATTTATGCACTTGACACACTGACTTCCAGGCTTCCTATTACACACTGTAAAATGAATACTTTATTTATTCTCCGATTTCTCTGTAAGAGCACCAAAACGCTCCTGGTGTTTCTCACAGCTGTGCCTCTCTGGGACATTAGGCTCCCATCACAGAACCACAGGTCAGGTCCTGTGCTACATCTGAGGATTTCCATCCAGTTAAGGACTCATTTATCTGCTGCTTAAAATACTCCAGGACTTCAACCCTCGGTACAATGGAATTGTGTCACAGCCAGAAATGAACAGCAAAATTTTGATCGATAGCACCCGTGCCTGATACACTCGAAACTACTGCTGCTTGAAGGGCAAGGTGAAGCCCACTTCAATGGAGTATTTATGCACTAGCCATAGATGTAAGTCCCACTTAAGTTCTCCATAGGGTTGCAAAAGGGCTTAAGGGGACTTCAATCTTTCAATTTTTTCAGCACAAGAACGAATCTCCCTCTAAAACTAAAACTGTGGCTATATATATAAAAATGTGGTTGAGCAATCATAGGAAGCCAGTGCCACACCACCCTTGATTCCATTTACAGCTTCCCCAGCCCTTCTGTGGTCCCAGAGGAACAGCCACCGGGGCTCCCATTGGATACCTACTCTCATTGCCTCCTGGATGTGGTCCTGGCGCACGAGCTCGGCTGAGCGGTCCATGTACCACTTCAGACACCGGATCAGCTCCCTGAGGGAACAGGCAGTGAGCAGCAACCCTCAGCACCAGTTTTGACAGTCATCAAACATCTTGGGTTTAGGGAGAGATCTCTAAACCAGTCTCATTTCACCTTATTTCAGTGGTCAGTTTCAGCTGTCCTTGATACTGAATTTACATAGTATTTACATTTATTTAAGTTTCAAAATCAGAAAATGGTTTCTTCTCTGTAATTGACTTGGACCATGAGGAACACTAAGAGAACATAAAAAAGACGTTACTAGAGAGATAGCTTTGATAAAGGCATGGTTCTAAGACCAAAATATACTTTTGTTTTAATAAGAAATCCCAGCTCTCATCTCAGTAAGAAGCTTTTAGAAACTGAGATCACAAAGGAAATACCTGCATCTAATTTTGCTAAGCACACGACAGCATCTGGACTAACTTACAAAGCTGTATTAAACCATGTTTTATTTCAGACATCAGACTACCAAAAAACATTTGTTTTGTCTGAAAGAGGTGCTAATTAACACAAAGCATAACACCTTTTTACCCTCTGAACATGACTATGTCTTCCAGGGTTGTATATTATCTATATTATATTATCTGCCACGGATAGAGTATTTTTTATATTTATTTTAATTACACAAAGATGTGAATTGCTTAAAAGAATCAAAGGAAATTATTAGCTGTTTTTTACAGTTTGCTGTGGCCAAAGATAGACTATACTCAGATATATAAAAGCAATGGTCTAAAGGAAAGAAAAACAACACCCTGAAGGGTAACTGTTACTGCTTTCAAAAAGTCTGTCTCTCTCTCTGATGCAAGACTCTTTTGAATACCAGAAAATAAGGCAGAATCTTCAAAGTGACAGTGAAATTTAAATTTCTGATCTACTGAAATTAAATTGTAACCAAATGGAACATCTTATGTGAATATCTATTTTAGAAGTTACAATTAGTTCTCTAAGCTGTCACAGAAGTCATGTATCCCAACATCCTTAAGATGAGGAATGCATATGCTCTTGGTAGCTCATTTGTATAGACTACAGACTGATAATGAGTTGTTGCTGAGTGTCTCTTCACTTAAAAAAAAAAAAATAAAGAAAGATTTTCCAGTCCAGAAGGGCAAGAGAAATGCCCAATGTGGCCACACTCAGCCACTGGTGACATTTGGCAGTTTGTCCCTACAGCTGTGCTGGAAAACTTCCAGGTGAGTAGCTCTACTTTTGGGGACACTGCTGCCAGGAAGGTTTTGATCCTGACGGTGCCACCTTTCCCAAGCTTGCTGATGCCACCCCTCAAAGGGAGGAACACAAGACCTACTTGTAAGCCAGAGCTCCTGCAAAGTGCTTCTGGATGTAGGTGTCCATCACGGGGCGGAAGTGGAAGTACTTGCTGTCCCGGAGCAGGTTGATGATGAACACCTGGGGACATGGAGGGGGGAACCCAGCTCAAGGAACTGCACATGGCTGCCACGTGTCTACCAGCAGGTGACCCAAGGTAAGGAGCATTCAAATACGTGAGGCTGCTTTAACAGTCACGGTTGTGTTATCAGGTATTATTGGCTGCTTCTCCCACGCGAGAGCAAATGCTGCTGCCTCTGGATGTGCTGAGGTCAGCCTGCCCTCCTCACCCAAGATCATTTCAGAAAACACGGCTGGATCCAGCTGAGTATTTCATATTTGGCAGAAGCACAGTACTAGCAACGTGATCATAAGAAACTTAAAGCTCACTGAGCATGAGATAAATAACAATCCAGCAGCTTACCAGAGACTGGAAGACCAACAGACCATACTTCTCTGTGTTGTCATCCAAAACTACAAACAACGTGTCCAGAATATCTTGTAGGAACTAAAATGATATGAACAAAGAATTTCAACTTAAACTGTATTCAAAAGTTATTTCTCCCCTGCTTTAATTAGTTCATACACATTAATATACTTGTGAAACACTTGCCAAGGACAAATCACTTCAGGTTCGCCCATATGATGTGACAGATTTTAATTTGATTTTACTAAGGAAAATGTTTCTCTTTGCAAGGAATATTTTCAAACAAAAATGACAGAAACCCAAAAAATAAGAAATATGTACTATATACCTGATCTGTAATTTTAACTGAGTATTACTCTCACTTTAAGCTGACTGGAAGTGCTGCCTGAGACCAGTGGCAAAACAACTCGCTCTCATTCTCAAATCATTGGAGTCTCAGGTACTGTTCCGCATCAAATCTGAGGCTGGGCAGTACATTAAATTATGTTTATTACTGAAATTTTTTGTTAAATGACAGAAAGTAAAGCTTTTCTAACAAGCATTAATTGGGGGAAGTTACATGTTGCCAATTGCTTCTTTCACCCTTAACTCCACAGCTTGTTGAGCACTGAGTTCTGTGATTCTCTTTCTGAAAGCACAGACTCCAAAAGGATGAGTGTGAAGGAGAGTGCTGGAGATCATTAACTGCACATTCTCTCATGATTTTTTAATCTACTCTACTTAAATTTCTGATGCGGACAACAAGAAATAAATTACAACAATTTATGAAGTCTCTGAAATGATAAAATGTCTTTTTTTTTCTGAATTATTACATTCTGTTCTTCATATCCCAGTGCCAAACAACAGCTGATTTATGGGGAGAATCAGTTACTTCTCCCCATGAAATAATTCAATCCATATCTTTCTTTTTCTTTCTCTATAAAAACCAGATACTTGTACTGCCCTACAAACAAAGTGTACAAAACATGACATTCTTGAAGAATTCCAATATAAATGGGATTTGTACTCCCTTGTTACTGTTACCAAGTTATCACGAAGATATCCAGACATGACAACACTCAAATGAGTTACAGTGAGGCTTTAATGATAAACTACTTATTAAGTGATAGGATTTGTCTTCAGTTTCTTCTTCTTGGTTGTTTGTGTTAGAAATCAGCTTTTACTTCCAGATTTATAGAAATAAATCCTACAGAGTGTTCCCAGCGCACCTAAGATTATCAGAGGCGTATCTGGAATGCTGAGACCACCAGTATTCAAGTGCAGTTGGAAGCTCCTGAGCTCTAAGGAAGCTCAGGCCACACAAGATTACACACACAGAGCCCCTGGCAGGGGCTCTGTCTGCACCTGCAGCTGTGTGGCACTGCAGACTGGAACCACTGGTGCTGAGGACCCAGCACATGTGGCTGAGAGAATTTGACTAAGGATTAGCTCTGGTTTGATCCCACAGACTGACTGTGCACTAATTTCTCAAGCGTATCTTCCTGTCCAGTTTCACGTCATAATAAAATCCCGATTCATACAGGGTGGAAGTTCAGTGTGAATCAAAAAGCAGTAAGAGGGAGCCTTCAAAAGTGGCCTGCGGGTCTGAACTCACTGCCTGTCACAGATACACCCAAAGGCTGCTATTTCATGTAATACCTTAACAATCTCCTCGCCACTGACATGTCTCAGTCTTCCCAGAATATCCATCACTCGATCTGGGTAAGCTTTCCATTTGAGCAGGGCAAGCAGATCCACTGCAGAGAGAGGGAGGAAGGGCTAGAACCACACAGAGAGGCAAGAATGGCAACCCCAGACCCACCAGAGATTCATCACGTTGCACTTCACCTCTTGATGCAGTCCAGGCTTCTTGGGAAATTGCATATATGTATGTATATATATATATATATATTATATATATATAATGTAATATATATACACATATATATAATGGAAAACAAGAAGTAGAATATGTTGTGAGTCAATACTGCTAACGGAGAAAGGAATGGAGGAATGGTAAAGTGCTTTGGAAAGAGTAAAGGCTGCATTTTTCCCTGTGTGATTTGACATTGCACTGTGGACAATCCACTCCTGTCTGCTCGTGTTTTAGGGACGTTGCTGTAAAAAAAAATCTTACTTAGCCGCTCTGTAAAAGCCAAACAAAACCAACTCTGGATTGTGTGGAAGTGCTAAAAGTGAATCTTTCTGCTCTCTTTCCTAATTCCTGCTGCCCTGGGCAGTTCTGAGGGATCAGCAACTCACCATTCTGGGTCAGTTTGGTAGAAGAGAGCTGTGTGGAGACTGAGAAGGTCTCTTTGGTGCTGCGCTGGAAGATGAGGCTGGAGGGGATGTTGGGGCAGCCGTTGTAATCCTCCTTGCAGCAGGGCAGCCCCAGGTAGAGCGCGTGGTTGTTGAACGTGCTGTTCTCATCACACTGCGGGGACAGCACAAGGGATGGAGTTGTACCTTGTCCATCTCATCCCACACGCCCACAGCCTGTCAGCAGTTCCCCAACAGTGCCTGGGTTGGGATTTCTGTGGGTGCACACCAACACTTCTAAGGAAAAGCTGTGCTTGGGGCCAGAAGAGACCCAGTTCTACAGACTGGTCTCCAACCACTGCCTCGTTAGAACTCACCAGATCTTCCAGATGTAAACTTAGCGCTGCTGCCTGAAAATTGTACTGAACAAATAAACCCAGGTGAATCAGCAGGAAGGAAAAACCCCAAAGCCCAAATCTCTTGCTGCAGGACTGCCAAGCTGTGGCACTGCAGCACGAGGCGTTTGAATCCAGCACAATGTCATCTTACAAAGGCACAGAGCAATGCCTTAGGCTGGTAGAAGTGCTGAACGCTCATGAACACCAGCGTGTTTGAGGTCAAAATGGATGGGATTAATAGCAGATAAATCACCATCATCAGGATGGAAAAGGTGAGCTGCACCTAGAATAGAAGGCTCTATCCAAACCATGTGATTTTGAATGTATAAAATTTTGAAACTACTATTAATCTGTTCCTCATACACTTCTAATAAGAGGGAGAAGGATAATGTAATGATCATTACTCATTTAAGTAATGAAGTAGAGATGAGCAGTGAAAAGTCTGCAGAGAACTGGTACCTTATAAACATAAAGCTCATGGATATCATCCGACAAGGTCGTGCCATCATCTCTCATCAACGGGGTGAATGCAAAACCAAAGAGCTTCTTTTCTCCCTTGTCTTTCGCTGCAGCAAGAGATAGAAAGAAAGAATTGTATTTGTGCATACCCTGTCTGTCAATATATACAAGATTACTCACCAACTTCTCCACATGCCTAAAAGAAAACAAGAGGCTTACAGAACAAACAACTTTTCTAATTCTAATTTCTTTCCTCCAGTTCTATGTAAAGGACTGACAAGCTTCAAATCAAACAGAGACACACCAAACCTAGCAAAATCGAAACTGTTTATCCTGCAAAGAAAACATTCTACAGAAAAACACAACAAAAGAACAGCAGGGACAAACATCTACAAAGTGCTTCGGCCCGCGCCGATCGTTCACCGTGCTTTCTGTGCGCCTTTGATAAATCCAGCGAAAGGCTGCTTAGCAGTGCCCCCTCACTGCATTTCAGGCTGGCCTCTCCTTCCTGCTTTCCCCCCAGCGACAGCCTCCTCCAGATTTAACCGGCAGCGCAGGGAGCCGGGCCTTTCTGGTTTGCGGCGGCCGGGGGCACTCACTGGAGCAGTGCCGGAACTCGAAGCGCAGGTGGGAGCCGCGGAAGCGGTCGATGGGGATGGGCAGCTTGATGATCTCCCCCCAGCGCGGGCTGTTGTTGTGGTACAGCACGAAGGAGTGGTAGGCGCTCCTGCTCGGCTCCCCCGAGCCCAGGCTGATGCAGTCCTGCCACCGAAGGAAACACGGCACATTAAACTCACCCGCGAGTGGCGTTACTCCCCAGTCATAACCTCGATCTAATGCATGGCTTTCTGGAGACACAAAAGAGCCAGAAGCAGAAATTCAGACACAATGAAATGTGAAATTTTTTAGGAGATCTTGAACCTTTGTTTCGGGTCAAAGGGTGAACTAAGAGACCTGTGATAGTGGAGGAATCCCAATATCCTAAGTTATTATTTACGCTTAGTTTTCCATCAAACACAAAGTAGATACAATAAACACCTAAGTCCAAATATATAAAATTGAGTCAAAAAATAGGACATCGCTTGTAATATTAGTTTCCTATGAAAAGATCCTTTAACCAGATTTCTGCTTCAATATGCCAGTTCAGAAGTGATAACTGACCTTTCCAAGCTCTTTACAAATGTTCATCTTTCAAAACTACAACTATCCAGCCTCAGCAAGTATCCCAGAAAATTCTAATGAAGTTACTTCCTCAGTGGTAAGCAAAAAATTTCCATGTAATACTTGTCACCTAAAAACATAATTGGATCTAAATTTCTGCCTTTAGATATAACAAAGTCAGAGATCTTGCCCAATCTATGCCTTCATAAAATACAGATGAAGAAAAACATGAAGTGATATTGTTTAGAAAATAAAAAAATCCTTAGAATACAAGTGAAGGAAAATAGGATACATATTGAAGTCCTGAAATAAGGACAGTAAAAGGTCCTTTGTGATGAAGACATGGAACAGGAAGCACATTTTTTTATATATGAGCACTAACCCGTGCTCTAGACCCAGCACTTACAAAGAGATCCAGGAGATACAACATCTCATAAAACCAAGCAGAAAAAAGAGAGCTTGGAGATTCTTCACTTTTAGCATGTCCAAGGATAATGAATCCAGGAAGAAACATGCTAAGCAGACCAAGAATAACACATGTAATATAAATTCTGATGTAAAAACCCCCATAGAACACTATGATGACAGAACTGCTACTAAGTCATTTCCCCAAGGCATCTATAAATTCTATCCCAAGAAAATAACAGAAAGGTTGGTTTTTTCAATCTGTAACCATCTGACTGCCCAGTCAAGAACATTCCCAGTTAGTTCAACCTCTGGCAATAATCTGCTGGCTTTGAGAAAGTTAAGAATTTGTGAAGGAGCCCAAAAGAGAAGAAAAGCTCTCTGGAATTCTGGGATTCAATGCAAGGACAGCCTTCGTGGACAGAGACTCACTGCAAAGGTTCTGATCCAAACTGAGTGACTGAAGGCTGAACTCACACAACTCAGTCCTCTCAAAAAACCCTCAGCAACCACATGGGGTAAGCCACAACCCCCCATTTTTTAAATACAGCAACAAGAATGAAGTGTTGCAGATAACAGCAGGTTACTACAGAGCAGTGCCAGTACTGCAACCCAGAACACCTGTAAGATCCAAGTTCTGTTCTGTAAATGGTTGGAGTAAATGGTTGGGCTTCAACAGAGCAATTCCAAAACCTCATTCTGCATTAGGCTTTTAGGAACAAACAAAACAGTATTTCTATTTCCTCTACAAGGTACAGTAAAAATTCAAATTTTAATGTGAACTTTTTCTGTCCCATCAAGAAGCCACCTGCTCTGGCTGACAAATGGCCAGTCTTTGAATGCAGTTTCCTGCTATGAACTTCAAATAAATGAATAATCTCTCCTTCTAGTTGTTAACTTAATTCCCATGCAGTTAGACTACAATCTATAGTCTGAGTAGGGCAGACTGGTAAATCTTTAATTCTAAATTGTGATCTGTAAAATAAAAACATCAGACTGATCTCCAGACACCTGGTGACCCTGAGACCCAAATATGCAGGGGGATTAGAGGGCAGAGACGGGGAAAGGAAGCTAAACTAGAAAAACCATCAGGAAATTTCTATTGTTAAAGGTGTGCCTTGCAATTCATAGATAATTCCTGCTACTGGAACAGAAAGAAGTGAGAAATGTGTCAAAGGATATTTTTTTTAAAGTTTTCAGACTATATTGAAAGATACTAACAATTGAGTAAGACCATTTTGAGAAGGAAATACTCATTTTCATTTTGAACAGCACAACATTCTGGAGGTAATTTCACTCCTTTCAATAGGACTATTTCTGGATCAAGATACACTCAGCAGCAATGTGGAGCTGAGAAAATTCTCATTAATGCTGTGCATGGTGAAGCTAAAGGCTTCACAAAGGCACAATTCAGATTTGGATTGTGCTGATGGTTAGGACAAGTTTAGGGATTTTACTCTAATATCAGATGAAAACTCTGCCCATTTCCCCCTGTCCCGTGTAACTCTGCACACAGCGTCTCTGTTGGCAGCTCTGCTCCAGAAAGGCCATGGGGCAGGAATGGTGGAGGGTATTCCAGCCAGGAACAGCAGCCAGGATTCCAACCAGCAATAGCAGTGCCCCAGTGCTGCCAGTGAACTCTCAGTGTTCTGCCCACATTCACAGGCATCATGAAACACCAGGAACCAAAGGTTTCCCAGACACAAACCAAGCAGCAGTCTTTGCTGCTTTGACTGTAACCATACAGAGAAGCAATACCATAAAAACTGGGACAGAGAGCTTCTTTTAAATAAGTGGCCTAAATTTTAAAACCCCACAATGATCCTTTATATGTAAAGTCTCTCCTTTATGGCAAATCCTAGAATGGTTTGGGTTGGAAAGGACTTGAAAGCTCATCTTGTTCCAAGCCCCTGCCACAGGCAGGACACCTTCCACCAGACCAGGTTGCTCAGAGTTCCGTCCAACCTGGCCTTGAACGCTTCCAGGGATGGGGCAGCCACAGCTTCTCAGGACAATCTGTTCACCTGATTTGTTTTCTAATTGGACTGACCATCCTTTACAATGTTTGTGCCACGCCTGTCCCACTCTCCCATGTAAAGCCCCAATGTACTTTACAATAGTAATAACAGGCAAAGACAATGAAAAAACAGCTTCATCTCCATTCCAGCCCAAATCCCCGAAGTTAAGATGGATAATGTCTAGAAATTCTCTGGCTTTTGTGTGTAATCATTAGGCGCCATTATGTACATTAGCATTTGGAGATGCTGATGTTGCAGTTTGAGGACTTTTCTTTGTCCTCGGCAGACTGAAATCAACTGATGATTAGAACTTTGCCACTCAGTTTGAAAAGCTTAGGCAGAAAAGGAATCTGATCTTCCTGCAGCAGCTCTGAGCACAATGAGTTCCTTACAAGAAATAGACATTACTTTTAATGAAACCACAAGCAATTGTAGTAATGAAAGTTCTCCTTACAATTTAAACCAGAAGATTGTGGCAATGTCTTCAGTACACACTTTCAGGTGTTAAGATTCTCCACAGTAATGGCTACAAAGCCCATTTTATTGCAGTGGAGGTAAAAGAAAAGGTAGGGGGAAGTTATTTCTGATAGCTGCTCATGCTGAAATACTTCCTATACTTCTACTTCTCTATACTCACAACCTCCCACCCCCTCCTTCTCTTCAATAAAACTAAAAGAACAGAGGAGGTAAAACAAGAAACATAAACAATCCCCATCCCCAGCTGGAACAGAGCCAACCCAGGGTGAAATTTTATTCAAAGTTGTTTTCCAGAATGATATTCAGTACTGTAACCCAAGAACTCAGAAGGCTCCCTCGGAATCACACTTCATCGTGTTGTATTTAATTCTAGATATGCCATATACTCCTCAGTTCTGATTACATTTACTCTATTTTTTTTTTACTTTAGCCACTGACATCACATTTGGAAATCACACAGGCTTTTCAGTTTATGAGTATTTTCTCCAAGTCTTCCACCCCCATATATGGGAAGTGCTCCAAAGCCTTACAGATACTTAACTGACCATAAGATAGAGCTTACAAACCTCACAATAAAAAAAAAAAAAA
>WAAG01052417.1:28274-40774 GCA_013390105.1 Tichodroma muraria
AAAAAGAGAGAGAGAGAGAGTGTTTTTATTTTAGCTCTTCCCTTGCATCAGACTCTGGATCAAGAGGACGTGTCCCTGCAGGGAGCACCTGAGGCTCTCAGGGAAAGGAGCACTTACCTTCAGGATTTCTCCATCGGCATAGAGCACGTACATGGTCACCTCGATGTTCTTCTGCACGCTTTTGCCTCCCCTTTCAAAGTCCCCCTTCTCCAGGGTGAGGTACAGGTCGTTCCGGATGTCACCTGCAGGGACAGAGCGGAGCCACAGCCTTAAACTCCACGAGGGGACACCGGGGGTCGTCCCAGTTTCATTCTGCAAATCGTTCTCTGTGTTCTGCAAGACGATGGCTGATGCCCAAATCATTCCAAGCAGCAAGTTAATTGTTAATAAGGATGAACAGTTTAATATCAGTGCATAGAATCAGACTGTTGTTAGTAATGCCTTTAATAATGTGAACTCAGAATCAGTACTGGTTTTAATTATGTAAGTGGGGAAGGGAAAAAAACCCTCTTATTTCTATACTGTGCCTTGTTAGCTGGGCTGGAAGTGTCAGGCTGAGCCTGACAAAACATCCTTAGCTTCAGACTTCCTATTTCCAATATATTTTACGAAAAATAAGTGTTTTCGTGACAAACAGAATAACATTATATTCAGTTAAGCCTTTCAAGCATTTTCTATATTTTCGTAATTTCCTTTTATCATAACAACAAAATAAAAGCAGCCTTTTTGGGAACCTGATCGCAATTCAGTTCAGACGGATTAGGAAGGAATTATAAATGTAATTTTTGCTAGATTTCTGGCTGGCCTCTGGTATCCATATGCATGGCTATATGAAAGCAGGCAGTATGGACACTTGCCAGCTTCTCACTATGTCATTTTCAGGAGCTTTCAGACCAAATTACTGTATTCAGAAATAGAAATGCTTGGGTCTCAGCATCTTGTTATCCTGAATTTCACAGACTCTAGCTCACTTGGTTTGGTTTTATTTTAGAATCTGATTTGGGAAACTGCTTTCAAAACTGATGTGGTCAATTCTAAGGCCTACACCAAAAGAACAGCAGGTAAAACACCTATTCTTCTGCAAGATTTAGTTACTGTCACCATTTTATGATGGCTCACACTTAACACTTCTTTTTATTTACTTGCCAGAAAGGCAAACATACTAAAGGGCAATATAATAATAGTAATAGTAATAATAATAATAATAATAAAACAACAATAACCCTTTCAAGGCAAGTAGTTTGTTATTTAGCCCCAAGACACTAAATAACAAAGTAATGGAAAAAAGCAGAGACTCCTTCAATGTCTGACTTCCTTCACTTGGAGAAGCTGATGCAGTTAAATCTCTGTATTAATCAGAAGCACAAGGAAATAAGGCAGCATTTGCTTTCAAATGCTGGCACTCAAAGCAAGGCACCGAGGGACATCCTTTTGTGCCCCTCAAAGCAGCGCTTCAAATTCTTCCTGAGGTTCTACAACCCCACAGAACTCGTTCCTTAATCTACTGTAGGGATAAACAATAGAAGCTTTCAGTCCTGCCTTTGCTTTCAGTTTTATTTCTGGAGATAAGTACAACTCTTTCAGCATGGAAAATCCAGCTCTGTGGCTGCCAGTCAGCGCTTCCCGCTAGGAACTCTCTGTGAATGGGAATCTGTGTGCAGAACGGGCCCCTTTCTCCAGGAGCCTCCCTCTGCTGCAGGGTCAGGGCTGAGCTGCCAGGGGGCATCGACAGGGAAAAGATGACAGCAAGAGCTCGGTGAAGGACCGTGGATATTGGATCTGGTTTGGCTTATCAAAGCACAACATCAAATGCAACAATCCAACGGGCCACGATAGAGAAAATTATCTGGGGCTTCAAAATCAGGCTGAGATACCTCCATCCCGATCACAGGGAAATACAAAATTCATCACAGAATATGGTTTAAGTTGGGCCTTTTGTTTTGAAAATCCTCCTGCTTAACAGAGTCCATCCCTTTTTCTCAGCGGTTTGCACAATTAGGAAAAAAGTTTCAATTTGTATGCTGTAAATTTTAATAGAAATTAATTGTACTCACTATAATTAGCATTTTGGAGCTCCCTACTTCTGACCTCTTTTCTAGAAGGCAGTCTGGCTACACAAAGTCCAATGTCAGATAGCAAATAATTTTCCAGCCTAAATTAAAGGCAGCATTTGGTTATATATAGCATCTTATCTTCTATTAAGCTTAACAGGAGGGATATTACTCCACTAATTAAAAAGAAAAGCCTTTGGGGTGGGGTGTAGAGGGATCTTAAAACCAGTAGATTTGCATAAAAATTACAGGAAAAAGAGGGGAAGAAGTATTATAGTGAAATATAACAGTGCATCTTCTCTTGTAAAAATAGTCTATTGGATCTCCAAAAAATACAAAAGGTCACTACATACAGTAAAAATAGGAAGTAAATGTATCTAACAAAGACAAAAAGCATTTAGCCATGAGGTAGGGTGATTATTTTGGTGGAAATCACCTTCCTACAAGGAGCAATCTCCTTTTCCTAACGTATCAGCTGACCTGAGGCCTCACAAGCCTTTGGTTTCTCTCCATTTCCTTGTGGTTTTGAGGGATTTGAGCTCTGACACCCCAGCGGGCGGCACAGAACCCAGAGCAAATGCTTGAGCATTTTATTGCAACCTCTGCTCTGAGCGTGCAGGCCCAGAGAGAAAGCTCAGCCCCGCGTGGGGCAGCGGGCACGAGACTCCTGCCACGGGGCTGCACCACGGTGGCATCAGCGGGACCAGGAGTGGCCTGGGCAGCCCCAGCCCCACTGCCAGGGACGTGGGGAGGCAGGAACCTGGGCACACAGGGCTTGGCCACATTGATTCCACTGGAAAGAGACAAGGAGATAAATAATGAACTTGTTGAAGACGTCAGACCTTTCATGCAAACGACTGCACAAACGGCCCTGTGCTTGTGACAGCAAATCTTGCATTTTGGGGGAAAACCAGGCTGGTACCTCAGCTTGGACCACAGAGGCCTCAGGCCTTCCTAAACAGCAGCACAGAGCAGAACACTGGGTGAGCTGTGGCCTCCCATCATCAGAACAGGAATAAAAAGTGCTACAAGGCCAGTGGGCCACGGGTATTTATAGAGCAAAGCCTGCTGATGTCATTCTAAGCTGAGGTTTCTGTGCTGGATGGCTGTCAAGGATGAACTGAAAACCTCACGAGAGTTTTCAGAATGGAATTTGTTTCAAAGTCCATCTCTCTACAATTGCTTTCCAGTTAAAAACAAAAGCAAATTTCTTTTTAGCATAATCCATGCACTTTTTATATACATGGTTAACTGCCACCGATTCCGTATCAAATGCCTTGAAAGACAGAATTTTCCATGATAAAATTAAAAAATCATTTTCTGATGTGTTATGGGGTTCTTCCTTTATCAACTCTCTTCACCTTCACCTCTAGTGAGGTTTTTTATTTGGGTTTTGTTTTGTCTGTTTTAACCTATTTATGAAGTCCAATGTCCAATATACTGTTGTTTAAATTATAAATCATAAATTATAACTTGGGAAGGTGCACTTGTATTGAAAAGAAATCCTTTCTCATATCACCTGAAACTATTTTAATGGTAATGGGGGCAAAAAGGAGTGGTAGAAAAGGCTACATGTGCCAAATAGTGATTTTGCAGTATAAAGGAATATTCTGGAAGAATTCCAAATAGTTATTTATCATTTTCAAGACTTAATAACCTGAAGCAGTCTAGCAGCCACTCCTTATCTAGTCTCCAGCAGAAGAAATAGGAGTTTATCCTGACATGTGTAGGTTTTCCACTGAAGACTGACCAGTTACTTGTATTGCAAAATAGTAACAATTTACAGGAACTGTCTGCATTCAATCGAACACTTTTTATTCAGGGATCCTAAAGATTTTGGACACTGAGGACAGGAATGGTCCCTGTTTTGTGCAGAAGAATACTGTATCAAAAAAAGGTACCTAATTCACAGAAGTTCCTGCAGGAGAAAGAGAAACAAATTTCTGATCAGTCAATTCTAACAACTTCCTTTTCTCAGCTGTCGATGTTTTGTGACTTTGTGGACATGAAATATATCCCTGCAAGCTGGGGAAAAGTGGCAGCTCCAAGAACTCTGTGTAGCTCTAGTTTCAACTAAGTAAAATAGCTATTAATCCAGAGAATATTGGAATTTTTAAGGTGAAAATTTAATCTTTTAGAATTTAGGCAGCCAAGGAAAAAAAAAATCAGAATATTAGCATTTAGGTCTATTTTAATCCAATTGCTGAGCTGGTCCTATTCACTTAGGGCCTCACACTGTGATGATGCACTGTCTGCTGGACACTCTAACACCCCCGGGTTTGGCATCTCTTCAAAAATAGTGGCATTTCACAGAAGAGTGAATGGGCAAGAAAGATAATCAGAGTATCTTCCACAATGGCTTCTGAGGAAAACTCAAACCTGTGCATTTACGTCCCGTCTATAAATGAACAACCAGAGGCAATCAGCACGATCCCGCTGACCCGAGCCAAGTTACAGCAGCTCAAACTGAGGACTTGGCCAGCAAGGAAGAGCTCTGAAGCAAAGCATTAAGTGTAGGGGATTTCTGCTCTCGTGCAGTGTTACCCCACGTTCTGGCTGTATTTGTTCGAGCTCCTTGCTCTGCTTCCTGGCTGAGACTCTCACATTATCCTGGACATTCCTTCTGGGGATGGCTCTTCCCTGGAAGCTGCTGCTTTGGAGGGGGCCAGTGATGGGTCCCTGATCTCAAACACCACAACTCCACCCTCACCTGGAGGTGCAGCTGCCTCCAGAGCAAACACACAGGTACCTGTGATGGGCAGGGACTTGAGCACAGCTGAGGCTGACAGGAGCAGCTTTGTGCTCGTTGCATCTCTCCTCCAAACCAAAGGGACAAGGACCAACTGGCCAAGGGTCAGTGGGAGGGTTCTCCAGCACCCCTGTCGTGCTTTCTGGCTGCCTCTCAGGACTTGTTCCCAGTCTCAGCCTCCCACTGAGGGATTTTCCCTGGCTTTAACAGTGACATCCCGCCCCTCTGACAGCCCTGTGAAGCCTCTCCATATTCCCACTGCATTCCTGGCACAGGCCCACACTCTGGGGATCCATTCCATCCATTTCAGCAGCTCATTTCTCTGCCCCTTCACCAGCCAGGCAGCAAGGTTTTTTTAAGGCCTATATTCTTGAAATAGTTACAGTAAGCAACTATTAACATAATTGTGAGCATTATTACAGCAGCAAGGGGAAACAAAGCTTTCATCTGCTGCCTCTACGGCAAATTAAATTAACTTTTTTTTCTCTAAAGAGAACATTATGCAAGTTTAACTTCGTGTGCTTCTCCAGCTTTCACTGAGCAGAACACAATTGTTTCAAAGAAAAGGGACAAGCAATACTTATTAGGTTATTTGCTACCCATTGTTTGACTTCTATGTATAGAAAAGAATTTATACAATGCCCTTTTTAAATGCAGTGATTTCCCTGGTATAGTTGCCTTCCCCATAGTAGGAAGTTGTTTCTTAATGCTTTTTGTCTCCTCCAACTTTCCATTTCCACAATGGAAATTATTTATGACAAGAATACTTTTTATTCTCCCTGTAGACACTTTTTGGTGATAATTATTACCTAATTATGTCTTTTGGTCTAGTTAACACTCTTGGCATGAACATTCTGAGAATGGCTGATGGATTTTACCATGTCCTTTTCTCAATGTATTTTTGCCGTGACTTTGTACTCACTGACTGAACAGATGCTGAGATGTTTCTCACCTGCTTCTCACTGATTCACCTGTCACAGTTACTAAATTTGCCTGAAGCCCTGTGGTATGAAGAGAGACAAAGTCTCCACCTCCCTGTTACCTAAGTTTCCCTGTGATGTCATGATTCGCTGTCTTTATCAATCCCAACATTCCATGGAAGACATGAAAATGGAAAAAAAGCAAGCAAAAAGAAGACATTACAGAGAAAAGCAGAAACTTACACCCAACAATCTTCATCTCTGCATCAGAAACAAAGGGGAGACAATAAAGGGAAAGGAACAGGAGAGAAGCCAGGAAATTAAGACAAGGAGAGAGAAAAAAGAGAAAGAAACATCACTCACGAGTCGGAGATGAAGCATGCACTTTTCATCAGAGGATCAAAGGAAAAGACAGAATACTTATCAGCACATGGGCAAGGGGAGGGATGTCCTTGGGGGACTGACAAACACCAAGCCTGTGCAACAGATTTCTGCTCAGCAAGTCCTGCACAAGGCCCAGCTGCAATCCCCAAGGAGCAGCACAGGCCTCATTGCTCTCAGCTCTGGGAAAGGTAAAATTGGCAGGATCAGATGCATGGCCCTAAACTCAGGAGCAATTTAGAAAAGGAATTAAAAAAAAAAACAAACCACAAATGAACAAAACCCCGCCATAACTTCTGCAGGAGGCTGGTTTGACCGAATCCCCTCTGATTTCGCAAAAAAAAGATAACTGAAGTCTTTATGATGCTCTTGTCAGATCACAGCACAGTAGGAAACAAAGAACATTTTATCTTTACAAAAGAAGGCAGGAAGGATTGTTTTGTAGAATATTAAGCTTGTTCTGCATAACCATGCAAGATACAAACCCATAAAAACCAGTTTCAGTTTGGTTCTTAATAATGACCAGCTACCACTGCTGTTGCCTCTATCTGAGGGACAGAAAAAGAGGGCTTGACACAGGGAGCTAATGCTACAGTTTAGAAAACAAAAGGGGGTACGAAAACAGCAATGAAACACAGCTACAGAATTTTAATAGTTAAGATGTGCACATGTGAAAGGATTTCCTGCTAAAAAAGAAAATGAACATGTTCAAACCTATGACAAAAAACCATTAAGTTGAAATGCTAGAGCTATTTACTTTTTTAAAAATAGAATTCTGGGTTCAGCAGAATGATCACTGCTTTTTTTTAAAATAAGCAAGTGACATAGCCTTTATCAATTTATTTATAAAAAAACATTTTTAAACCATGCTGTCCTGAAAAATCTGTATCCACTTGCAAAATACAAGTCATGAACTTTCTGTGCTGTTTTCTGGAAGAGGAAACCCTGTGTTTAATGACAAACAGTTCTGAAGCAAAGCAAGGAAGAGCTGGTTTGACAAAGACTATTAAAGCAGTAGACATGGCTGAGAACTGCTAATGTGCATGACAGGCTTCAGTCTTTGTTGGGGGTTTTTGTTTCTTCATTTTGGTCATGTGTGTCCCCAGTGAATTATTTTTCAACTTCAGACAATACTCATAAATCTAAGGAAGAACGTTTGATCCTGGCTGTAGAAACATAAGCACAAAGTCAATTGATAGACATTCCTTGTTCATGCAGCTGGGCTAATCCACCTGAAAGGCAACACAAGCCAAATGCTCTGTCCTGATGTCAGGCAAACCCCAACTGGATCTGTTGCTTCAAAAGCAAACAACAAGCAAATATCTGCTGTCACTTGAGTACGTCAAACATTGATTTCCAAAAAAACCCCGATTTCTAATTAGACTGAACACTGTCTGCTGCATCAGTAGAGTCCCATTACATTTCAATCTCCTCATTTTCCAGAGATTTTATGATTCTGGAGAATACCAAAGTTAGTGAAAGCCTTTGTTTGGAGCCCCATTCATGACCATCCCTCTCTTCATAGCTCCTTTCTACTCTGGCAATGTCCTCATTTATAACTACACTGAAAGTTCATTCACACTTCCTCAACTGCTTTGCTTTTCTTACTTGGTGTTTACAGACATGTACAAACTGCCTTTCCTCACAAATAGAAACCTTATTCTTATAATGCCTAAAGTTTTGCAGCTAAATTCAATATAAGAAAACCTCTTGTAGCACACCTGGAATCAAGAAGTTCTGTGCCCAGATCCTCTAAAGAGGCAGGAAGCATTTAATAGCAGCACAGTGATCCTTTCACACATTTGTTTCTATCAATCAGCATTTTGAATATATACATATATATATATGTGTGTGTGTGTGTGTGTGTGTGTATATATACATATGTGTGTACATATATGTATACATGTATAAGTATGAGTCCAATTCCAAACAGGTTATCATCTTAAAACCTCAGTGTTTTTCCAAAAAGAACTGTGGTTCTCACAAAAAGAATCTGAAAATTTGGCTTAGCTGCAATGAACAGAGAATTCTAAAAGCTTAGGGAAGGAGTACTTTTTGCATGAGCACTGCTGACCTGTTTGCTCAAGCCCTGGCCAAAAGCCTTGCCCAAAGCAGCACAGGGGACACACTGTGCTCTTTGCAGAGGGGCCAGGGCCCAAAAAAAAAAAAAAATCACTCAGGAGAACACTGAGCACATGAAGCTGCTCCTTGAGCTTCAGTGGCCTGAAGCACCTGAGGTACGGCTTTATCCACAGAAATGGAGGATCAAGCAGTCCTTGCAGGAAAATCAATTCCCTTGCACAGGTGTGTAAATGTGACACATCCAGCTGTGATCTCAATTACAGCAGATCACCTTGCAGCTGCTGTGTCTGTACATCAGCCTGCAATAATTCATCTTTTCCCTATTTGATTGCTTTGGGTTATGCCTGGAACTGCTATAAGGTCACTAAGAACCAAAATTTATAATTGGTTTTATGGCCCACATCCTCTGCTGCTCGGTTATAATCATTTTCAAGCTCATTAGTAAATACACACATGTTTTTTCTAAATCCTTTGACTCTTTAGTTTCTAGAAATGCTTCCCACCTTCTCCCTATTTTACTGTGGCTTCTGAAGAGCTTCCATAATGAGGCTACAACTACTTCTGGGTACTGATGTCTCACTGCAGCCTTTTGAGTAATAAAATCTGATGCTCTTCCCATTACGCTTTCACCGAATCTCTCATGTCTGTAAAGTCATCCTTGGGCTTGCTCATCACAGCAATGAAGTAACAGTTCAAATGCTGCTCATCAGCAAACCCATTTCTTACCACACTGCAAAAGTCAAGCCAGAGTAACACCAGGTTTTATGTGGTTGCATGACTGCCCACATGTTCTCTAAATGGACTCATGGCTGTGCTGGGGCTGCCAAGCCAAGAAGCATCTCCAGCTGCTGCTCCAGAGGTGAGGAGCAGAGGGAGCACAGCAGGGCTGCAGCCAAGACATTGCACGGGCCAGCTGCTCTGGGAGGCCAGAGGGAAAATCCGACCAGGTCTGCACCTTCTCTGCCTCTCATTACAAAAGGATCACACGAACTCAAAAACATCAAGGTTGCAAAGTGGAAACTCATTTTTTCCAGGATTCAGATTGTTGGGAAGAAGAAATTTCATGCATTGAAAAAGAAACATCTCTATGCTGAGCGTACAAGAGGGATATTAACTGGCAGGGGTCGTGGGGAATATCAGACCAATTCCAGATCCCCTTCTAGCCACGTGATTTTAACACCTTCTGTCACTGTAATATCTATTCCTGACAATGTTTTAGCATTTGCCTCCCCAAATCTGGCATTTACTGATAAATAAGACAACTCTGTTTTGAATCCCACTCAAGTAAGAATGCCCATCCCAGTTGCACTTGATTGGGAGAGTATGAGAGTAGAATGACCAATATTTTCAGCTTGGAGCTGCTCTGTTTACCTGGCATTATAACATCAGGAAATCCCAGCTTCCTGGTGACAGAAACGCCTCTGTTAAAGATCATGGGGTTTTCCCTTCGGATCTGCTCCATGTCACCACGAAGAAGCTGAAGAGATATTATAAGTCCTAGGAAAAAGACAAAGAGGTTCATTGTTTCTGACCTAAGAATTAGATTCTGTGTGTACAAAGCATGCAGGTAAGCTAATTTTGTTCCATAGTTAATTTGATGCAATATATAAATAAAGAGTTCTTTTCTCTCTTGGAGTAATTGAAAACTGAAAAGGAGGAAACAAAACTGTTATAAGTTAAGAACACAGAATTATACTGAAATACAACTCCTAACAATCAGAATATCTAATTTTGCAGACGTGTCCCAGGCTACAGAAAGTACTTCCATTATTTCTATTCCTCACATGCAGCAGGTTACAACACATGTATGAGCAATGCCACCTCTGTCTGAGGGACCACCAACCACACAAAGCTCTGGAACATCTCTCAAGTGCCTTTAATCCTGCTTTATACCATGAAAAAAATTTAAATCTCGAAGTGTACCTCTTCCATTTCTTTAACTGCTTCATAGAGGGATGTTGATTTTAATGAAATTCCCAGCAGTACCTCAACATGTTTGAGGAGTGCCAACTGGCCAAACTGACTTCAGCAACCAGCTTAGTGTATCACTTGAACAGCTGGACTAGGAATAATTACACACTTAATCTCAGTTCAGCTGTTTCCTCTACTTGCTTTTAATTTACAACACAGGTGAGTGTACTGGTAAAATTATGAAGTCCAGCATTACCATACAAAAAAAAAATACCAGGACTGAGCTCAGCCATTCAAGCCTTGTCTCACCTGCTGAGCACACAGCTCCAGCTCCACATACCCATGAGAATTACCTGCACAGAGCAATTTTGCACATTCTTTATCTCCTTCAGTGTCACTTGGTCAAGAGCTCTTTCTGTCCTCTCTGTTCACTGCCCAGAACAACCCACACCAAACCAAACCCTGTCTTGGATGCACATTTTTGCACGAGCCATTCAAAGTCCTGCTCTTTCCTAAGCTCAATATCTGGGCTTTGTGACCAATATTGAGTCACCATTTTCTCAGACGAGTTACCAGGGGAACAAAACCAGGACTATCGTGTACCTCCCACCCACTTCCTGCCTTCTCCTCCTGAAATCATTTCCAAGCCTGTTGTTTGGCTTCAACCAAATTTGGCAAATAAGAAGATACCTAGATTACATGAAGAGTGCATAAATTTAATGAATACTGGGAGTTGGGATAAAAAAATGAGCATAAAGCCTTAAAATGAAGGAAAGGGAGGCCAGCCAGCCAGCTGGACAGTCAGCATGTACGTACTCAAAAGCTGCCAAAACATGGACTTGCAACTGCCCAGCTGGGTAGACAGGAGAGCACTGCAGGGAAAAAACACAGGCTCTGAAACCATGGGAAAAATCCAAACCCTTTGAATACCATGTATGAGAGTGTCTGGGTACAAGGGGTCTGTAGAAGGTTTCGCAGCACACAAGAGACACGTGTTCATTAGAAATCAGCCTTGACTATTTTTGCCAGTTACAGGATAACTTGTTCATTTTATATTCTTCTTTGCTATTAAAAAGAAACCAATGAAAATAAATTTTTAGAATTCCAGTGTAAAAGGACGGGAGCAAATTTGGAAGTTCAGACATGTTGCTCAAGTTTTCAAAGTTATAAAGAATTTAGGAAGATCTTTTAATGATGACTAGTGGATAACTAACTGTAATAGGAGGAGCAGCAGGGAATGAAACCAGCTTTTTCACACAGTAAAATTCTAAACCTGCAAAATGTTTTACTTGCTTATTGTTGTGCTTAATCTCTTCTATGGGAGTGTGCACTGCATATTCCACTACAGTGTCTCAAGAAGCAAACAAGCAAAATTAAGACAAATTCAGTATTTGGACATTACCATGATTCAGGCATTTGGTAATGAATGCAGAACTGGCTGTAATGAAGCTGAACTGTATCCTATCAGCTGCTTCATTTGGAATGGGAAAGCAGTGATATCTCTGAATTAGCAACTACAGACATCATTACATGAGGTAAACAGATAAGACAGGATTTACTTTCCCTATTTATCTGTCATTAGCTATGAAAGGAAAACCTCACATCTCAGTGAACTTCTCTGCTACACATAAGCAGCTGTTTCCTAAAGGATGTTCAGCTGTTGTTCTGACAAACAAGCACAAGGAGATATTTACCATAGTTGGAGCTGGGCGCCGTGTACTTGGTGCTGGACTTGCGGATGATATTTTCATGGATCTGGCACCATTCATTTTCATTGTTACACCTAAAATAAAAGAACACTAATTCAAGTCAAATGCTTTCTGCTGAATCATCTTAGAACACGAGAGTCAACTTTGCTGTAGGGATAATATGAAAGCTTGTAGGGTTTGGAAGAATGAGAAAAATGCCACATCACTCTTATTTTGAAAAGTGGAAGGAAATAAAATATTCTCTAATAGAGATGTCCTTTTAATGAACACTTTGGAGCTGGTGGTGACTCTTCTGTCATCAAAGCCATTGTTCCACTCTTCAGATTATGGCAGAATGAAGAAAGCTCTGGACACTCTATCTGAATTCTGTCAGGTAGAAAATGAGTGCTACACTTCGGTTCAGGATCCAAAGCACAACATGTAGGAATTGAGAAAACATGAAAAAAACGGCACCTTTACCACAAGCAGTGCTATTGGTTAAAAAAGAAAGCAGAAGCAGTATGTTGCTCAAGTCTAAGTGCATTTTAAATATTTCTGTGCTTTATTTAAATCGTAAGGGCAAGATACAATGATTCCCCATGAAGTCAGCAATTTTTAACTCAGCAGCAACAGTGAATCTCATTTCTCCTGAATAGCAATTGAATTAAACAATTTAATTAAACTTCTGTCCTATTGACTCTTACGATTTAGATCGGCA
>WAAG01052417.1:40783-52649 GCA_013390105.1 Tichodroma muraria
TTTGAGAAATAAATCACTTTATAGAACTTCTCCAAGGATATTATCGTTTTTTCCCTTTTTTGCTTCCCCCCAAGAGTACATGTCAGCACAGCCAGGGTAAGACACACAGCAGCTCCTCTGAAGACAGTGGGGAAGTTTTTGTTTGCTGCATTATGCAACTGAAGAACAGCATGGCAGGAGGAATTCAGGCTATCTACAAGTAGGAGCTACAATTTCCTACAGCTTCAGTCTTGCAAAACCACGTGCTGCCAAAAATAATGAGGTAAGCCCCAAAGCCTGTGATGGCACAATTACAGACACCCCCAAATGTTTTTAGACCAGCAAAAGGAACAGAGACAACTTGGAACAAACGAAATACACAGAACATTGCACTTGCTCTGCTGCCCACCTCCTGTAAGTACTATGTCCCTTCTGTGAGGAGACACCAGCTCCCACACAGTCACGCAAGGCAGATCAGCTTGAAGTGACCTTCCCAGCAGAACTTCCCAGGACGGTACATTGACTGTATTTGCACTCCCCAAAACAATCCCTCAAAACCAAAACACAACGGAGCTAAGGCATTAATGGACAGAACAGCCCCCTGCCCATAATTGTGGTGGTGTGGGTTAATTCAGCTCACTCATCAAGAAAAAACAAAAATTATCTTCACACTGCCAACACATCCTACTCCAAGTAATATTCTCCTAAAAGTAGAAAGAGAACCTATAGCACAAACTCTATACCATCCTCCCTCCTTACAGTTACAAACAAATGTCTAACTTGCGGTGCTTTTTAGTTGCTGTACCAGCCTGTGGAGTGCAAGTTAAAATAGGTTTCAGCCTCCAATGACTTATGCCTGCAAATTAACCTGCAACAAAGTTATCCCCAAATCAACTGTAAATGCAGCTTAAAGCCGGTTTTGTACCAAGTGCCAGTGGAAGCTGCCCTTTGCATTTCCTGAGTGTCAGGAAGGAAGATTCTCCCAGCTTTGACAGGCTGGCCTGGAAACGCTTGCTTGGAATGTGTCTGACTGTGCTCCCATTTTACTTGTCCAAATACCAAGTACACAAAAGAATCTATTTCTCCTTTAAATAAGAATTTTCTCCTGAGCCATCCATCACCTTTGAGGCTGGCTGGTTGTGCAGCAAATGCACATTTGGAATGTTTTCCATGCCACAGCAGCCCTCGGTGTCAGCAGCTGGGGACAGCAATGGGATGTGAGCTCTTGCCCAGCTGGGCAAACAGCGACAATGGAATAGCAAAAGGGAAAGGCATTCAGGCATTAACAGGTAAGAACTGTAAGATCTAGGGCTGGAGAAAGAAGAAAAAAAAAGATTGAAAGAAAATAGGAGAGAAAAAAAGAAACAGGAAAAGTGAATATGGAAGAGAAATGCATGAAATTTTCAGGGGAATTGTAAGATGGACGCAAAGAGTAACGTTCAATGAAAGTTCAATTGTTCAATGAGCAAAAAATTTCATTAAAGATAAAAATTATTACAAAATATTAAGTTACTTCAGAAAAAATGGACTGAGAATTTAACTTCCGTATCACTTGAAAATTATTTTACATATATATTAAAAAGAATAATAAAAGTAAACCTTTATGCTTCTGCATAATGAGCTTATAACTACAGCTGTGGTACTCTATCCTCTTAGGGAGATTTTAACATGACTGTGGGATTAACAAAGAGGAAAATCTCAATTGTGAGAAAAAAATATTTTTCAGACATAAATCTTTAACAATAATATGGCAAGCTGAGAAAGACTGGTGAAGTAAATTGATTTTCTTTTTCCCCTCCCATAAGCATTCTCTTGTGGATTCAGCAGAAGTCTCCATTGACAGACCATGTATTTGTTTCAGCCTTTGTTAGGTTTTCAGTCTCTCAAATTTTTTCCAGCTTCTCCCTGTGAAAAGGCTTTTCTAGCTGCCTCATTTGTGGCAGCTCTAAGCTTTAGCCACATAGTGCATAAAAGGAATGCTTTTTACTGCTCCTTGAAAAATACAAATACACCTCTCTCCTTATTTCATCTTTATGATGTTTTGGCGTTGGCCTGAGGCATTTTAACAGTAATCAAAATGAGAGCAGCAGGTAAGAAAATCAGTTCAGGGCTGTTTAAGCACTCATATTCAATTTTTAACTTCCAAAGGACAAAATCCTGTCATTTCAACTGCAGCCTACGAACACAAAAAGGCAGGTTAGCTAAAGGAATGCACAAAGAGAAGATGCAAGAGACAAACCTGTGAAAACTCTGTCAGGAAAGACCAACAGCTATCAAAGCTGCAAAAGGGATGAGCTGGTGCCCCTCAGATATATCCATGTTCCCTCCTGAATATTTCTGCTGGAGGTTTACACAGAACACTGCAAACAGCAGCAACATGAAAGAATGATGTACAAGCCTTGCAACAGCCCAGGAGAGTGATAATAGTGGTAAAGAATTACAAACATCTGATTACAGAGCTGAATTCAGCCAGGGGCTCTCCCTGCCCACGTGAGGAACAGCTGCTGCAAATCTGCCGAGGAATTTGGGCAAAAGCTGGTGCTCAGGGTGCTGTGGGTGCTGCGGAGGGAATCCACGTTAACAGAACACTGCAGATCTGGGGGAAGGAAAGGGAAGCTCTGTATGCTGTGATTTTTACTTTGTCACTGTACCAAGACTTTGGGTTGTTCTAAAGGACTGTGTGACTCCACTTGTCACTGACAGCGCCCGGTGTTTCAACAAGTTTTTTCAGTTCTATTTTTCAGAAGCTAAAGAGGCATTAAATGGGCAACAAAACAGAAATCTAATAATCAGAATGTTCCATTTCTGTAAACATTCAAAATGTTGCAGTTGCAATACAATAACACCATATCTAGAAAGCCCATAGAACTATATAGCCAAAACCCACTGGTCTGAGATAAGCTGGAACTGAATGTGACAAAAAGCCAAGACTGGCCAGATTCTACTGACAGAGAGAAGAAAGATGACCATTTTCATCCCTATAACTTGACATTTTTGCTACAATTTTCACAACTTTTGGCAAAGGAAGAATGAAAGAGCTGACTCAGAGACTTTTGTTTGGACTTTAGAGATTTCTAATGTATGAGGAGACATCCAAGAATTTTCAATGAACAGTAAAAGACATTTTTTCATTTCGCTTCCCTTGAAGGTCACATTTTCTGTTGCTGAATGCACTTCTCAAAGAATGACAAAATTCCATAACCCACCAAATTATCTTACTACTCTCAATAGTGGCCACAGACCACAAAGCAGTGTCAGCTGTGCCTCAGTCCATCTGCAAAGCAGATCTTGCCAGTATTTATCCTCACTGACAAGGGATTTAAATATTCCCTGCAGTCTCCAGACAGTTTGTCTGTGGCCTCTTTATTACAACTGTGAGACCACATTTCATAATAAGAATTTGTTAGTTCAAAGTTCAAAATCACAAATAACTGAAGACAGATTCCTGCTCAAAAAATGTTGATTTGTTTTGAGAATTTTGGTCCCACACTGTTGAATTCAGTTGTTTTCTACTCCTTTTGTTGGTTACCATGAGTGGTAAGGAATAGTAGATGAAGCATGAGTTATTATTCCCTTCATCAAATGAAATGCAGCACATTTCTTTGGGTTTGAGCTCAGCAGATTTTAAATAATTCACATTAATAAAAGAGCAGCTTTGCAAGTCACATAGATTTGGGCGACATTCAATAACTTCTGAAGCATTTCACACACCTGAAACATCTGTGGCTAATATTCATTAGTTTCTATGAGCTGCTGGAATAATAAAGAAGCAAAAACTTTCCTTCTAGGGGTTACTCACGTGTAAACTTTGAGCACAAAGTCCTTCTCTTCCTTGATTTCCGAGATGGACTGGAGCACGTCCATGATGCTGAGCACTGCGCAGCCGTAGGGGCGCCGATAGTGCAGATGGGGGGGCCCTTTCTTGGAGTCATTGAGCAGCATGCGACCTAAAAGGAAGGAAATCCAAACATCAGGGATGGGCACGCAGCCACATCCTGCCTGCTGTGCTCATTACCCCTCTGAGAACATGCTCCCAGGACACTTTCCAGGCTGCAGGCTGAGACTCCTGCCTGGCTCTGGAGGAGCTGGAGTTGGTTCTCCCCCAGCCCCACGTGCTGGTGCCCGGGAGGTGCTGGTGACAGCCCAGGGATGCTGAGCAGGACTGGCACAGCACCAGGGCTGCCTTCGCAACATCCCCCTCTCCAGGAGCCTCGGGGACAGGCCTGGCAGGGGCCACAGCCAGGACAGCTGACCCACACTGGCGAAGGGATGTCCCACACCACGTGACATTCGCTCGGCAGCACAAGGGAAGGGAGCAGCGGGGACCTCTGTCACTGCGAGGTTTGGCTCTACACAGACTGAGGCCCGGCTTCCCGGGAAGTGGCTGGACATCGATGGAAAGTAGGGAACGAATCTTTTGCTTTCCTTTGTTTTATCAGACTGCCTTTATCTTCATCCATGAACTTCCTTCCATCTTATTTACTCCCCAGCCCCATCCTGCTGAGGAGGGGAGTGACAGAGAGGCTTGGAGGGCACCTGGTGTCCACCTGGGGTCAACCCACCACAGCTTTTCACTCGTAAACTTTTCAAACCCGGAGGTCCATTTGAACCCACACCTCCCTCAGCCGAAAGCAGCCAAGGGCAAAGTGAACAGCTTTGATTTGCAGCTCCATGACACAGATTTGCACCCAGCTGGGCTGACTACACATCATCTGTGGATGAACCAAGAATATGGCTTGTACATACCAGTCTGACCCACACAGAGATTCACTGTGCTCCTTCCTTGGAGTGCACTATTTGCACAAATTCTCATTTTATTCAACTGCTTTAAGCGAATGTATTACATATATTTTATATAATATATGTAAAATCATGTATTGGTTGTTTATCATATTTGGGTGGATCCTTCTTTGAAGCACAGGAAGGAGAATTGTGAGGTACAAAACTGCTCAATGATTAACTTCCTATTACTGAGACAGTTTTTAAATAGAGCAGAAGATGCCAAGGCCAGAAAAATCACTGTGATAATCGAAGTGAACTTGTAACAATACACATAATAATTTATCCAGCCCTTGCATCAAGGTTAATACAGCATCTTTCTACAAGCTTCATTTATCACCTCAAGTGATAACAGAGCAATTCTGATGTGTAGGCTCGTCTGACACAGGAAGTCAGATAATGAAACCCTGACCTCTCTGACACATTTGTGGCTCTGAAGGCACACTGCCATTCCCAAGACAACAGACAAAGCTCTGTTTAGAGCTGCTGTACTTCAGAAAAAGTGTCTGTGGCTGGTTATGGGTGTGAGCAGTGACTGGGCTAGCAACAGGCTTCAAAACCCTCTCCTTGCAAACACTGCCTGGCCATTCTTCAGCCACCTGCAAACCTGAAACACGTGAATGGCACCGCACTACTCACTCGTTTACAATGAATACAGCTGAGGAAACTGTCTCTGATGCTCCTACTATACACTGTTAACATTCCAGGCCTAATATTTAAAATAAATTATACTTAACACAGGTAAAATATGTACTTGCACCGCAGACTCCTACAGCAGCAAACAAATCTTGATATGTATTTGTCTAATAGCCTCTGATTTACTCAAAGCGGATGGTCAGACATACTGATGTCCTGCCCTGTAACCCAGCTATATCACCAGTAAAAAGATCTCATTTGAAATTTTTAAACATTAAACAGAAAGTCTTTTTAGTTTGTCTGTCCCTCTCCTGTAGATGTGGTGTTTAATCAAAAATTGTTTCAGACTTAAAAAACCAAAATTACTGCTAAACAGTCATCAGTAACTTTCTAATACTTAGCTCCATATGGTCTGAATGCCAATCAGTCTATGCCTGAGTTTTCTAAATGTATAAGTCATTATTAAGTCAGCTAATTAAAACATACATTTAAAAATACTCTAAGAGTTCTCTTTATTACATATATTTCAAGCACTAAATCATACTGTACCTATTCGGATTACATGGGCAACTATGTACAAATCCCTCTTCATGTCCTTGCTGCTGAGATCCTGAAAGATTTGGAAAAAAGAGACATTCCAACGTAAGTGCCTGCAACTATAAAAGTGGATGAAAACTCTGAAATCCCACGTTACAGAAAAGCAGGTCAAGACTTTTAAACATGAACTTCAAGAAAAACCAAACCAAAGGAAAAGGAGAACCTACAGAAGAGCAAAAGGAAAATTGAAGTTAATGAAGACAAATAAGTTTTATTGACTGTGAGAAAGACTTAAAAATAATGAAATAAATTAAGAAAATATACATAGGACACTTTCCAATAATTCGTTACTGCAGCATTTTGCATTCACATGTCAGAAGCCACCTTAATTACCAATTTCCTTGGTAAGTTGTAGTTTTCACTAATAACTTCATAATCAAACAGCAACTTCTGAGATATTCCTCCTGCATTTTTATTTTTTTTGAGCTACAGAAAAGGCCTAAGAAACACTTCTTCCTAAAAACCAGTTCTCTATGCCACTTACCTCCCAGACAAGACTTTAAACAGATACTGTGTACTGGGAGAATATTCATCCCTGTTTTAGACTGATGCAAAAAGGCTCCTCGTGCTCTACAGCAACAGCTGCTGCTTCTTTCTCTACCAAGTGCTGTCATCTCACTGTCAGGTACTACTTACACAAAAATTAACTGGAACAGTCTCTGATTCAGATAAAATCTTGTGGTTTTCTTTAAAAAGCTCCTCAACTATGTGGTATTATAACCACTGTAAAAGGAAATAATGCCATTTTTATATAAAGAGGGGAGGAAATTTAAACTGTGGACATCTAAGATCTGTCATTCCTAATCTGAACCAATTTAGAACTAAAACCTGCATTTTGCTGAAAGCTAAAACATAAACCTTAAATCACACAGGGAATTTATTTCCCATAAGACTTGAGAACCCAAACCTCAAACAGTGAGATTACGATGGCAATGCAACTCCAGATTATGTGCCACACAGCACAATAAAAGCTGGCACAGTGACTCAGAACTAGGCACAAAGGGAATTGATCCTAAGGAGAAGTTGCAATCCCTTCCCAATTGTGTTATATTGCTAAACTGCAGCAGGCAAGTAGTCAGTTCATGGCTGTACCTCCTTGCCCTCTAAAAGCAGCTCTGTATTTCCCAGGGCAGCAGATGCAGGGAGCTGCAGAGCCACTGCCTGGGATGCTGCTAACCAGCAGATCTGTCTCTCCAGAGCCAAAAAATGAAGCTACATAAACCATCCTTAGCATTTCCTCCTCAGGCTCGATTCTGCTGCTGCACCAAGAAGGGAAAACACTTTCTAGGCTTTCTCCATCACCCAACATACAAGGGTAACATATGGTAGCCTTTATCTTGCATGTCTTGGAGACATGAAGTTCCATACTAAAAGGGATTTGACATAGTTTTAATCTGCGTGATGCCTGACAAGACATTTCAAAAAGCAAAAAAAACTTGGAGGTAATACTTAATGCTCTAGAGAGCAATAGATTCCTGAAAATATCTGTTCTTTGACAAGAGGGAATTTTATTATACCACCAGATTACCAGTTCTAATTAACAGCAATTTATAGAACTATTTTTTCAAAGGGCAGCTGTCAAAACATCAGAAACCGGCAGGGCATGAACATATTGATGGGTTCACACTTTAGTTGCTTTTCCAATTTCACAAATATACTGTGTCACAGGCAAAAGACAAAAAATGTGGGCCCAGATGGCCTTGCATTTCAGTTTGTACAGCACAGGCTTTTTACAAGGCAAGAAATTCTTACTATGACATGGACCAAACAATAAAAGCCCCAGCCTCTGTGAGGAAGTTTTCAGCTAATTCCTCTGCAGAGAATCCATGTACATCTCCTAGGACCAGGAGAGGATAAACTACATTTACTGGTTATTCTTAGGACTGCATCCACAGGGTGGGTATTTCCCACATCCTTCTGAGCTTCCTAAATGATACTGACAGACACACAACATCATTTCATTATAATTCTAACTGAATGGCTTTTTAGAAAATTACCCCTCCATTTTCCCACCTGTATTGGGAAGGTGGGAAAACTACAATACAATACTGGTTAGTACAGTATCTAACTCTACAATAATGGTTAGTTCTTTACAATGCTGGTTTCTAGAAAGGTCTGCTTGTGTGTTAAGAAACCCAAATACCATCACAACCACCCCCAAACCAATGGAATCAAGGATACCTGTCTGCCACTAATCGGTTATTTAATTCAGCTGCCAACCTCATAGGCCACAGAGAATAAGGTATTTAACAAAAATATCAACCTTATACAGTGTAGTTACATTTTAATTCAGACCCAGGAATGTTTCTAATGTGCACAGGCTGAGGTTTGCTTGAGTGAGCTTTGATCTCCAGAGCAAGCAGTTTCTCACCTTTGCTATGATATGACAGCAGATGTAAAACCAAAGTCTGGGTGATTTTGATATCTTACACAAGGAGACAGCTGAACCCTTAGAAGTAACAGAGATAGCAGGAAAAGACAGGGATCCCTTGAATTATCTAAGAGATGGGCTGCTTGCCTTGGGGAAAGATGAAAGTTTTAGACAGATACTGTGGTGTGGTAAGGGAGGGCAAGGAAATAAATAAATAGATTTAAAGTCAAGGTGAACACAAGCTTGGGAACAGACCTGAAAATAACAGAACTATCTTCGCTTAGAAGCATTTCATAATTAAGAAATTATGATAAGATAGAACCACTGCAGATAAAATGGTTACTCAAAAAAGCAAATATTTATTGCTCCTTTACTACACACTTTGGAGAGTTATTGGAACACACTGATAGAAAAATACTGTTTTAGAAGTGTGAGATTTTTTGCACAGATAATTTTTCCAATTATAATTCCTGTGACATAAACATTCATTATAATTCTTGTTATGTAGAGTACATATTCTACAGCAGATGAGTGAGACAGCCTAAGCACCTCCACCAGCCAGTGATGGAGTCTGAGCACCCTGGAGAGCTGAGACTGCAGCAGCTTTGGTATTTTGCAGTGATAGGAAAGGAGCTCAGGAGGTATCTCTGGTCAGGAGTGGGGCTGCACTGGCAAATGTCTGCAATCCCAGGGCTGGCTGCTCTTGGACTACACTGGCCCTGCTCAGAATATGCAGCAGGTCTCTCCTGGAACTGTGCTATGGCCCTGGCTGTAATTTATCATTGCTTTTTAAAGGGTAAAAGGGCTGCTTTGCAGATCACCAGAGCAAAACTGTTTCACACTGTTCACCACACAGAGAGGAACAGGACACTTGTTCCACGACCCCAAGTCACATGGCATGGGTGAGGGCGGGGAAGCCAGATGTCAAAAATCTTTTCCAAACTGACGAACCTCAGAGGCCGGAGAGCTCCAAAGCTGATAGAAAGTCTGAGCTGCCTTTTGGAAATATTCCTTAGGGCAGCTCCTAATGCTGCACTCCAGCCTTTCACCTGACTCAGACACCAGTGCTGAACCTTAACCCCTGCCCACCTTCTCTCAGCAGGGCCAGACTCTGGGTTTGAGTTACCATCTCTGGGGTGACACTGTCACCTCTGCTGATGTTTAACCAGATGTCAGTACTTCACCAATGGTACCAAAACCAGAACTGCTACTGATGTCAGCATCCAGATCAGTGCTACTTCTGGACAGCATCTCTCAGATCCAGATGGAGACAGACCTGAGCATCCTTACACCTGGATCTATTCTGTTCCCTAAAAGAGGAGGAATTCAGCTTCCTTCTTAAGGGACAGAAGGGAACAGTGCTGGGGACCATGCCTGGTTCAGTGTCCAGTCCTGCCTGACCTCAGAGAGTGTCACTGCCAGAACCAAAGCTCTGCCATCTTTCTTCTTCACTGAAGGTAAAAATACTTCTGCTACAGAGGTTCCAGCGTGTGCACTAACTAAAGGTGAGTCACGATGGAAGGTGTTTATCACACTTGGGATTTGAGATCCCTTACAGTTATTCTGTGAGAAGCTGTTAAATTTCATATTTTCATATTCTTTCTGAGAAAAAGTAGCAGATAAAATGATGGTCTGACACTTGATTCTGAGGGAATTTTAAACACAACTTAAGACCAGTGCAGAAGGGATTTCTGAAAAGGGCATGTAGGGACAGGACAAGGGATAACACTTGTCTGATTTTCATTCAGAAAAAACTGCCTTATGTTCAGGCCATCACAGTCTTTTCCTACGCTCTGTTATCTCACAGCACAGCACATCCAATGAAAATATTCAAAATTTCACACTATCTGCAGGAACAAATGCAAATACTTCAGAATATTCACTTAGCCATAAAAATAATTTAGACGTACATTCACCTTCTATGTTAACATTTCGTCAAAACCATAACAAAACTTAGAAACAATTTCTGTCCTACTGATTATATTGGAGAGGAAGAACTAAGTTTCCTGCCCCTCAGGAAACCTCCAAGCCCACCCCTGTGAGGGGAGAAGAAAGGGAACAGACACGTACTGTGAATAGTGCACACATTCGATCGATCTTCTCCGGATTCCTGGGGCCCCCATTCTTGTTCAACCTCACCATGAACCTCTCACTGAAAAACAAACAAATGGTAAAAAACACAATGAGCTTTTCCTGTACATACTTCAACAGAAAAATATAGGTAGATTCGGGTTTTACTAAGAAAAGTTGCAGTGGTTGCTATAATTCCAAAGTCTATAAAACAGTATTCACTGGTCTACACAAAATTACATGGAATAGCACAGATTTCCAATAGTAAGTAGTCCGCATGTGAAAACATTGTGTTGATGCATATTCATGATGCAATAACATTAAAATAATATGAACATAAGAAGCACAGAACCTGTACACATTACAGCTCCTCCAGGCAAAGGCTAAGGCAAACTTGCTGAGGGGTACACTGCCTTTGGTAAAACTGAGTTCATTAAAATCCACTCAAAATTAAAAACTACAAGAATACCAATTAAGCAATCTCCTTCAACATAGAGCATTTCTAGAAGCAAGACACTAATTCAAATACATTAAGATTCAATTGATGTAACTCTTACCAATCAAATTAAGCAGCCCTTTGATGAATAAAACCAGCACAGGTTTTTCAGTTTAGCCAGACTGCAAAATGAACAATCCTCACAATGCATGGTAAGACATGGACATTGATATTGCTTCTTAAGCCAGAGAATTTAGGTGTAAAAGTAAGTTTGATGGGCAATTTTTTCCCTAGTGTGCAACAGCCCCCTAAGTACTGACCACAGTTTTCTTCCTAGATTTTCACAGAAACAAAGAGAGAGCACATTATTAAATCTTCCAATAATCACAGATCCTTTCAATCCTATCCAGTACAATTGCATCAATTCCAGTGACCTTCATTTATTACATTTGCCAGCATATTATCCACTGTTGGCCTGAAGAAAATGAAAGCACAGTGTCCACACTACCTCCTTTGGCAGCTGGGTCTGAAGGCCACTCATCCCTGCTGTTAAAGCACATGGACCATGGGAAATGCCTGATTTCAGTGNGAAGCCAATTTCCTGCTCATCCTACATGTGATTTATCAGACATCACCTCCTGGCCCTTCCACACAGCTTAATGCTGTGAGTCCATGTGACCTGTCCATTATAAACACTGATATATTTTCAGAATTATTGCTTTTGTTGAAATGGTCCTTAATTCTTGAGCATGACCCATACATCTCATTATATACACCTTTGCATGACAATTTATGTAAGTTAATGATGCTCAGCAATCCATATCATCCTCTCTGGCTATTTCACTCTCCCCATCACTCACTGTTATTCCAATCTCCATGTATCCCACAACCCCATTCAGTTATAATTTGAATTAATTTGCTACCAGTGTTTATAACCTCAGAGACTGCTGAAATGCCACAAAGAAATCCATAAGAAACAAATACTTGGCATTTCTTTC
>WAAG01052417.1:53995-64777 GCA_013390105.1 Tichodroma muraria
TGTTATTCCAATCTCCATGTATCCCACAACCCCATTCAGTTATAATTTGAATTAATTTGCTACCAGTGTTTATAACCTCAGAGACTGCTGAAATGCCACAAAGAAATCCATAAGAAACAAATACTTGGCATTTCTTTCGAGATATCAGCTAAGTTAAGAACATTTTATCAAACACTTTAATGACATGGTAAAATCCATTCCTTCAGTAAGAACTGTGTGATGTGTTAAGTGGAGAGCAGGACAATACTAGAATTTCACAATATTACACTGACAGTCACATTACAACAACATTACATCTTCATAGCTACCCCATCTTCCTAATACATAAATCAACGTTACATATTGTGTTTTAAATTTCCAGTAAGATGTAGTCTTGAACTTTCAAAACAGGTTTTTTTTATTATTATTTCTGCTCTAATGAGCATTTCACTTTCTTACAGGAGCTGAATGCAATACTGTGTGCCACAAAATCCTGTGCAGAATGTCCCTCAGACAATGGCAGGGAAGGGGCTGTCAAGTCTTTGAGCTGAGCTGTGTGTCAGGATTTCATTCACTAACAAAAGCTCTATTGCTTAGTGTGCTTTTAAAGCACCCAAAGAGGGATATTCTGGAGACTCACTTGATGGTCTCTTACAAGGCTTTCCTCCATTAATAAGCTGCCATCTTTTAAAATTTGCAATTCATCTTTTCCTTGTTAAAGCCACGGAGAAAAATCTGGTTCTTGTCCCCCTATTTCAGTGCTTTTCAAGCAATGAAGCTGCCACCACCTCTCTCACCTACCTACAGATCACCTGTTCCCTCATTCCAGCACTACTGCAGTAACAACCTTTACACTCCTCCCTTTAATTTCCAGTCCTCCCTTGAGTCTTCTTGAGCTTGTGTGAATAAACAATTACAGGGACTTGGAGTCAACTGCAGCATTTGAGAACTGTGGAACAGGAAGAGGCATTTGGCCAAAGGAGATCCATGGACAGGAGGCAGAGAGTGACAGGGCAGCAGTGCCAAGGGGCCACCCCAAAGGACCAAGCCAGCGCAGTTCTCCCTCTTTTCCTTGCACATCACTTCTCCTAAACTTGTGGGTTTGTTTCTCACCTCCAGCATTCCTCTAATCTCTGATGTTACTACTGATCAAGAACAATTTACTATTATTCTGCTATTTAGCTATTATTCTACTAAGGTCTCACTGGTGCTGATACTGTCAGGATCCCCGGAATGGTCCCGGGAATAGGACTGGGACCTCGTTACACTGGTGACCCACACCATGAACTAGTTAGGCAGCTGCTTCCCATTTTACAACTGCAAACATATTTCTATGTCAAAGCAAATCTGGAAGAATAACCCTGTTTCCAATGACCTGAAAATCCACTGCCTTCATCTATCATTGCGGGTCTTTTTTTAGACAAAAATACACACATTTAGGGTCAAGAAATTTAATGGGAATTCAGTATCTTAATTTCTTCTTTTAAGAGCTACGTCCTTGGGAAAAGTTGAGTCTCCAGTGTGTCTTTTCCTCAAGCTTATCTTCTGCACTAGAACAAGAGCACACACAGAATCTAGACAACATTAAGGCCAGTTTAGTAAGACTGAAATACCAACTCTGAATAAACTCCATATGGAAATTAATTAAAAACCCAGTTATTATAACTGCCAAATGAGTGGTGGAAATGAAGCATGGGAGGAGGAGATGCAACCTGACTGCTTGATCCTACTGCTGACAAAAACTGAAAAAGCCCACAAAACACCCACAACCAAAATCAACAACCCAATAAGCTTTCAGATATTCTGAATATACACCAAAATCAGTTCTTTTGAATAAAACTGGAGACAAATGCATCAAAACAGAGAAAAAATTAACACTTTACCCTGCTGAGCCCAGACCCAAGATGTGCCACATGAGAAGCAGTATCTTTAACAAAAGCTTATTTATTCCTCTTGCTCCTATATGCCATAAGTAAGCTCCAATTACTCTAATTGCAGCATCTCCTCCTGTGCTAATTCACATCATAGTGAAACCACCTCTTGTGCAGCACTAAGCCAGGGTTTACAATCACTCTCATGATTAGTAATTGCTACAGCTACTCAAATACAAGAACCACTGCTCTGACAAGCAAAGTCAAACAGCTTCTTGTTCATTCACTTGAAAAGGAGGAAGAATGAAAGGAGTGTAGTGTCTCACTTCTTGGCTTCCCCAAAGTGACTGAAAAGCAGGACCATACTGAACTCTGCAGAAAGGAAGGAAGCCATCAATGGTCTGGGATGTTACATTTTCAGCACGAAAAAGGGGGCAAACAGGGACAAAATTTACTGTTGGGTGAGCAGGAGTGGTGCTGTGCCCTCAGGGAGTTTTTGTTGTTGAGGTTTGTTGTGATGTTCTTCACACAATGGCTAAAGATGACAACAAAAGGAAAGGGCTGGCAAAGAGCTTGGGCTGGACTGGTGAGCCCCTAATAGTCATTCATGGGCACGTTTCATTGCTGGGGGTGTTTCAAGGCAAAAATCCTGACTAAGCACCAGTTTGGGAATGGAGGTCCAGCATTAACAGACACATAATGCCAAAGCTGTGGAGGTCTGCAGAGAGGCTGCAGATCAATTTTCTGTTTGAACTGGAGACTGGTGATAAAGAACACGGACTAAAAAAAGTAATTCTTTAACAAAGTATAGGAGATTGGTTTTCTAAAGCAGGGACAGCAGCACATTAGGGCTTCAATCTCCTTAGGCAGAAACCTCATACCTTACAGCCTTCCCTTGCCTTAAATAATGGTCCAGCAGTTATTTCTCCCAGAAACAAAACCTCCTTCACCTTCTCCATTCCAATGTGCCACTGAAAGGGAAGAGGTACAAATGCTCCCTAATTTTTCTTATTTTCCTCAGTGTTTCCTGTTTCCAGAGAAAACTGGGGGAACGCTGAAAACCCCCAATATTATTAAAAACCCTCAGTCCTTTTTCAAAAGCTGTATTTAATTGGGTTTTCAGAATTTAGCATGTGGCCAATCCGTTCTAAGAACGCAGGTTATTTTAAAAATACATATTGGTCCATGACACATGTAGAAGTGCTCAGGGAAAGGGGTAACATGGTAGCAGAAAAGATCATATAACAACTTGTATTTTAGACTTTCATCTTCTGTTGGTGTCTCCCTCAGGTTTTTTTCTGACACTTTTAGTATGATGTAAAACCCTACCTGCATGCAAAACACAAACTCAGGAACAAAAATCTGAAAATGCTGCCACAGAAGCCAGAAATTTGCAGAAATAGTTGCCTAGCCAGGACAGTTCATCTCCTTTCAGTCTTGTTAGTTAAAAAATAAATGATAAGCACGATACTATTTAATTTCTCCCCTCCCCCCCTCTGAAAAAATCTCTAGTCTCTTCTTTAAAGAATGTTAGCATGTCTGACAATAACTCTAGAGCAACATTTGAGCTGGCATATGAGTACCATAAACACTTGAAGATGCTACTATAAAAGCACCATATTCTGTCCCAGAAAAATCTCAAGAACTAGCTCCACACAGGTCACCCAGGAGAGAGCTTGGGATGGGCTGGTCACTCTATGGCAACTAAATCTTGCCAACATTTGCCTTCAAAACATCCCAGTCTTGCTGTGCACGCCACATTTCAGGCAGTTTACTTCACCAGTGCCATAAATACTGCATTCTTCCTGCCCCTCTGTGTACAAGCTCCACAAAGACAATACGTTGACTAGATGAATGGAATTATGTTAGCAATTACTTATATAGGATTAAAGTATTTTCTTAAAGCTGCAAAAAAAGGAGCTTGTTTCAAAACATGAATTAAGTTAGGAAAGAAGCATCAAGAAAGAGATCCCTGGGACTTGGTGGGAGTGGGAAGGGGAGAGAAAACTGAACTACGGTCTCAAAACGTTACAGTTTGGACAAGCTAATATTTGCATGGTTTAACTTGGGAAGCTGTTCCTGTATCAAAGAGGAAGTGCACTGACCCAGCAGAGTAGAAGTTTTAAAGCCCCAGGGCAGTAGCATTAACCAGCTTTCCAGAAAGCAATTACTGCTCCCCACCATCCCATTTGGAGGCTGAGGGAAAACCAGGCTCTACTGTCCTGGCTTTCCATTTGTGCTGCACCCTGCAATACAGCTAACGATAACCACATGAGGCTTCTCATATTTGCTTGCCCAACTTCACACAAGAAAAAACCAGACTTTTATTTTCATTCCACTGACCAAATTGGAAACTGGAATTTGGAAATTAGTCCAAATCTCTCGAGTTTGTCAACTGCAAGAACATTACCACAGTCAGTGATTGAAATGGTCACATCAGGACAGCACTGCAGCCTGATGCTTTTGAGAACATCCTGTAGGAACTTTCTAAAAAGGAAACAAGCCTCACTTCAGGCCTTCTGAACTTCATTTCATGAGCACGGTCTCATGAAGAAAGCATGCACCTATATTGACATTTTAGTAATTTCCCATTGTGAAAAATAATGGGTTTTACTCCTGAAAGATGATTTAAGCAGTAGGAGTATCCTCTGGAAAAGCTTTTCAAGTTTATTTTCTGTTCATCATGATTATTTTTTAGAGCTTCTAATTTTTGCTTCTCCTCTTGGGAAAAAATCTAGGTCCTTACAGCTGCTGTAAGACTGACCTAATAACAAAATCTCCCAGAGCTCCACAGAACGAGTCCCCATTCTCAGTGTGAGTGCGAGTGTGAGTGCGAGTGTGAGTGTCACTGCTCCTCAGTGACAGGAAGCCAGAGCGCACGAACAGAACGGACCCGCGGCTGTGAGGAGCTCAATTCCCACTTCCAGTGAAACCAACAGCGTCTCCAGACCCCAGCAGTGTTTGAGCAATCCATCATCGAGAGCGGCCACTGCCGAGCCCCGGAGACAGGAGCATCACCTCTGCTGAACTTTCAGTTTGCTCACTGTCTCAACAGTGACTCATGGATTATTATAAAATCTTCCTTTTCAGGCGAGTGCTCACGGAGTGTGTTTGGTTTTTCCCCTTGTCTTTCGTTGGGGGAGGCGGGAGAGTTCTTTCCTGAGCTGTCTCATCCAGCAGCTCTGCAATAACCTCGCTTTCACAAACAACTGAGGCACAGTACACTGCTTTGGTTTATGGAGTGTATTTTATAAAGACATCTTAGAGAAAAGAACACCAAATCTGTGAGGGAAATGAATCTGGCCCTGAGAAAACGGCTCCAAGCAACACAGTTTGCTTCCCAGCAAATTCAGGCTTAATGCTCATGAATTATTAAATTACCACATTGGCGAGAAGCCCCGGGGGAGGATTACAGAGCTTACAGTAAGACTGTTACTGCAAACACTGGGTTTCCATGGAAACAGAAAATAGTGAAAATAACTACCTGTCATTTCTCTTGCCACATTCGGGGAAAACCACCACAATGTTAAAGTGTTATTGAGGCTTGCAGGGGAAAGGGAGCTAAGCACCAATTACATTCTCCATGGCTTCTTGTGACTCTGCCACACTTGAACATTTGACACCATCATGAGGATCTTTCTGTTATTTCCATCGTGAAAGGTACATATTTTTATTCCTGAAAGGAATTCCATCAATTAGAAAAGGCTTCTATTTGAAAAAGAAACTAAAAAATAAATAAAAGAGAGAGACTTCAGTCATCTAGTGCAATTCCCCAGTGACAGTGGTTTTAACTAATGGAAGGCGAGGCAGACTGACCCTGCCAGGTGGCAGGTGAGGGAAGCTTTGCAGGGAAGACTTCTAATTTTGGATTACAGGTATTTTGTAGAATAAGGATTTTATCACCATCTCTACCCTGGGGGAAGCTAATGGTTCTGAGGTCTGATACAGCAGCTGTCACATTTAATTCTTGCTCCACAAGAGCTTTGCACATGACAACTTCTGCCAGGAACACAGAACTGGCTTTTGAGGAGGAATATTGCCACAGAAAGAGCTCAAGTGTAATGAGAGGATTCCATACACTGGGCCTTCCTACAGACAGAAAATTACTTGGAAGTGCTTTCTCTGAGCTCACTTAGACATTTAAACAACACAGATTTCCCCGTTGCCCCTCAAGTGAGCAGAATTTCTTCCAGCTGTGTGTGTTCATGACACATCATCATTCCTCCCGTGCAGGAAAAGGGAAGACGTTCCAATGTCTGCAACTCATTGACTTCTTCCTGTTAACAACTAAAAAAATCAAAATAACCCCGCAGAAAACTCTATATGCCTGCCTATTTGTATGTCACATTTGATCCCCAACCCAAAAAGCCCCCACTTGTGGAGGAAGAAGGATAGTGGTGATGAGAGATACAAGATAAGATGGATATTTGCAAAAACTCCTGCTTTGGAATAGCTACGTATTAATAATTCCATAGGAACTAGGAAAAATAGTAATTTTAGAGAAAAGAATTAACATCTTCAAAACACCACTTACATTTCCTACAGCAACTTTCATATACAAATCCAGACAGAAGCAGTTTCTTTTGCATACACTATTAACAAGACAGAGAATAAATAGGAAAACCAAGCAAATGCAGATTCCAGAGAGAGATCCAGGGAATGAAAGTCAGCTGAAGCGACCAATAGAGAAAATGAAAATGCATCACTCCTCCTGCATCTTCTTCTAAAAATCTACCCACCAAAAAACCTTATAAAATACTCCACAGGTTTTGTCTTCAGTGATGACAGAACTTGTGTTTTTCAGAAGTTCTATATTCTATCAGAAAGGCTCTTTATCCCAGCTGTCTGTGTGCAGCAGACTTCGGACCCACAGATCTTCCGTGGTCACTGCAGTGACCAGAACAAGGCCACTGCTGTGGGTAGTGATATTCTTAATGCTTGCTGAGGTCTGGAGGAAGATCACCTTGAGCAGGATGAAAAACTCATGCTGCTACCATTACTATTGCTATGAATTATCTATTGCACAAAACCCAGAAAAATACCTCCTTCAAAATAATAAAGCCACACCAAACTAAAGTACAGGAGAAGCTGACGGAGGATTAGCTATGCTAACAGATCAGATTGCTAAAAGACAGGTAATAATTGAAAGGTAGGTTTTTTCATGACTAAGCAGAAGAAAAAACTCATTAGTTGGTAAGGTTATTCCCTGGGAAAATTTTCTGAATATTAAAGAAATAATTCGGAGTGATACAAAGTTATTTTTTCCCAGCAGACAAATCATTATACTGACAGCGAATGAGAGAACTTTTCTATTTTAAAATAGCTGCTATTAAAAACATAACAAAAGGAAAATTTAGTGCATATTGCACAATAAAAGTAAAATATAATTTTCTACTTCCTTACATAGCAACTGGTAATAAAGGAACATGATAATATTTTAAAGCAATTAACTGGAGATAAATGCCAACACATCGTCCCAGCAGTCCCAGAGCCATTACTTGAGAGAGAAACAGTACAGAAAAAGGATCTTCAGGTCAGTCCCATATCCTGGAAGAGAATGCAGTCAGACTGGTTTGACACAGTTTTTACTGTGGATCCTTCCACATTAATTAACAATTTCTCTTTCAGCTATTCAACTTCAATCATATTTATCCACCCAGTGGCCCTTCTTTCCTTTTTCTGACCTTATTAATGCCAGCCTTACTCTTTTTCATTTCACCCGCCCCCCTCTCTCACTCCCAGCTGCCAATCCTCCCTCTGCCCAAGCAGGATCTGGTGTCTAGAACATGTACAAGTTCTACAGCCCTGGTTTGGGCAGGCAGGGCTGCTCTGTACGGCTGTTCCTGCGCTAAGGATGCTGATCCTGCACATCAGAGCTTTGAGAGAACCCAAACCCCTTCTCGGACAGGACTTGTGGGAAATTTGCCATTGCATTTCACAAGTTGGCTCAGTGTTTGAAATGGAAGCTCCTGAGAGTGGTAATTGTCTGCATTAGCAAGTGCTACAGGAAAATTATTCAAGATGGCATGTGTAAGCACAATTTAATTTTAGCTACGCTGTTCCTGCTAACATTTTTTAGCAGCTGATATACATTCCTATTGACAGTTTAAAAGCAAAAAAAAAAAGACTAAATGATGATGAGAGCCATGAAGCTAATGGCCATCATTAAATACAAACAGAGACAAGGGATTCCTGTCAAATCTGTCAAGGTAACCTTCAGCAACTTGGTACAGATTTATATTCTGACATCTGAATCGGGAATACTGTGTCTCAGAAACTCCTACTACAGAAAGAGTGAAAATCAAATCCCCTACAAATTCATCATTTCTAAATCCAGTGTTTTCCAAGTGGTGCATTTGATTCTACTCTACCTAAACACCGGCACAAGCATTTTCTTTTTACAGCCTCCCCTGGCCACTCAAGTGCAGTATCGTGACCTCTACAGGACCAGAAGCAGTAGCAACTTGAGAAAACTTCTAACACTCACACACTGGCTAAACCAAACCCAGTTTGGTCATGCCCCAAATGAGTTAATGTGTTACAATGGACACATTTATGTGTCCATTAATGTTTTAATGTGTTACAAGGACACATTAAAATCGATAACAATATTCTCTAATATTTTTATCCCGTTAGTATCTTGAACTATTTACACATTTGTCTGCTGATTTTTATCACAGAGTATAATTTGATTGGAAAGTGTCCCGAGATCCAGAGATGACTTACAAATGGGAAATCATTATCTCCATTACCTCTGCAGTTACCACCAAACCCCACCGCAGAGCAGTACTAACAGTGAAACACTGCCACTGAACATTTGACTCAGCCTTAAAAAATAGGGGCAGACGATTTTATGTCAGATGACTTTTGAGGAGCTGATCTAACTATCCTGCTGTAGACCCAGAGCATTTTTTCAGTCCATAATTATGTTTCCAAACCATGTTTCTCTCCCGAGAACTGCTTTGTCAATGGTGCTAAATCCTTAAGACAAGACTTGGGACAGACTGTACTGCTCACATTCTCCCCATCATCCACCCACAAACTGAGAACATTTCCACAAAAAACATCTTTCCGTATCACCTATTAGCAAGAGCTTTAAAGAGCAAGCTTATGTTTTTTTCTCGGTTTGGCTACTGCTTTTAAATTTTAACACTGAAAGAGATGTTTCCCAATCCAACTCCCAGCCTGTGTCGCAGCGGTTACAATCCTGGCTCACCCCAAAGACATGGCAGATATTTAAAACAGACACTGCAGAGAACACCTGGTCTCTCAACAAAAGGTTTGGACACTTTCTGTATGAGAAATGCCCACATGGACTTCCTCAGTCACTCCCATCAACACCACCACGGGCACTCAGCACAGCTCCCAAACCTCCAGTCACGAGGAGGCCTCTGCTATAATGGGAATGGCAAAGGCTCGCTAAGTAGGAGGAGGCAGGTGGAGGAGTTACCAGCAGAAATATGCACAACATCATCTTCCATGCATAATTACTGCTTAGGCCCCCAGATCTTCAAATTCAATCACATCAGAGTTTCTCTTTTGTTCTATTCGCTCTCCATAATTAAGGGTATTTCTAGATGAAAATTTTAAATCCCTGTGGTGGGTAACAGAGGGTAACTGGTTGAAGATGCAGAATGAAAAACAGTCACATGTTTAAACATGAACTTTATAAAGAAAAAATAAGATGGAAATTTTTTTATCCTTTTCCATACTCAAAAGGCTGAGAGAACCGGGATTGTTCAGCCTGGAAAAGAGAAGGCTTCAGGATAACCTAGCTGCCCCTCCCAGAACCTGAAGGGAGCCTACAGGAAAGATGCAGAAAGACTCTTTACTAGGGCTGGAGTGAGAGGACAAGGGGGAATGGCTTCACACAGAGAGGGTTTAGATGAGAAATCAGGAATAAATTCTCCCCTGTGAGGGTGGGGAGGCTCTGGCACAGGATGCCCAGAGAAGCTGTGGCTGCCCCTGGATCCCTGGAGGTGTCCAAGGCTGGATGGGGCTTGGAGCATCCCTGGTCTAGTGGAAGGTGTCCCTGCCCATGGCAGGGGGTGGAATGAGATGATCTTTAAGGTCCCTTCCAACCCAAACCATTCTGGGATTCTATGACAGCTAGTGGACTTCTCAAGCTTATTTTCAGAAAAAAAATCTGATATCATACTTCTGAATGTGTAATTTTTCTAAGTTATGCATAATTCCATGCATTTCCTAGAAAAAAGTTATTATATAGGTATCTAAAACTCACTGTTTTACTGAATTTAATTTTTCACCCACCAAAATTAAGCTAAAAATGTCAAAAAATGTAAATATATCTCTTATTTGTTGGATCTTTCTAGCAAATAATAATTTGCTAACAAATTATTAGCAAATTATTAAGAGAGTAATAATTATTCTACAATAATAGCATATTTAATATGATTATTATTTATTATAAATATTATAATATTTATAACAGTATTATATTACTACAATATTCTGTTAATATTATTAACAGAATTTCTAACAAATAATACTCTATCCCTTTGTCTACCAGTTTGCAAGCTCCTTTAGAGCAGTTTCATCCAGCCTGTACCTCTTTATTTTATCAAGTTTAGTACTTCTCTTCTGTTGAGGCAGGAGGTGCATTCCCATACAACAGAACAAAATTAGTTGGCTCTGATGTGATTTGTGCCTGACAAATCTATGTTGACTTTTACTTACCATCTTGTTAGCTTCTTAGTGCTAACAAGTAGTTTATTTGTTCCACAACTTTTCAAACTGGTCATCGGATTGCAGCTGACCTTCTTAGGGGATTGAGACAAAACAACCATTAAATACCCCAGCTATCTTGGAAACATCTCATGGCTTAATGTCCCCTTTAATCTGTTATTTCTTGATTTTGTAAAAGAAGGTTTTTTTGCTGGTAAAGCATTATAGAATTATTTTTTTTTTTTTT